>BPLR01014579.1:0-72710 GCA_021605095.1 Caerostris extrusa
TTTGCATATTTTAATTTCTTTTTAAAAATTTATTGCAAAGTATATTTTGAAAAAAAAAAAAAAAACCTCAGTTGCTACCATTTTGCTAGCATTTTTTTTTTTTTGTTTAATTAAATACTAATAAAAAATATTAACATAACCTATTAAATATATAAATGTAATAGGTTATGTTAATATTTTTATTAACATTTGATTGAATAATAAAAAATAAAATTTAAAATTTGATGATCAAAATATTATAAATTAGCAGATGAATGAAAGACTTAAAGGAAAAAATTCTTTTTGGTTAATAAATAATAATAAAGAACATTATAATGGCCATTTTTAGTTTATAAAAATGTTAATATATCTAAAAATTGTCATTTATGTATGCTATGTGTGGTATTTTTAATGGTATATTTGGTGATTTTTTTAATGGTATTTTTAATGATGTATTTGGTGGTATTTTTGATTTTTTAATGTGGTATTTTTAATATTTCGTGATATTTTTAGTGGTTATTTTTAATGATATATTTGATGGTATTTTTTTTAGTGTAGTATTTTTAATGGTATATTTTTTTTAGTGTCGTATTTTTAATGGTATATTTGGTGATATTTTTTTTTAGTGTCGGTGTCGTATCTTTAATGGCATATTAGTTGGTTTTTTTTAGTGTTGTATTTTTAGGGCATATTTGGTAATATTTTTTTAATGTCGTATTTTTAATGGCATATTTGGTGGTATTTTTAGTGTGATATTTTTAACCTAATGAAGTTAAACATGATAAAATAATTATAAATGAAATATCAGTTATTGAAATAAAAATTAATATTTTAACTTATTAATCATTAACTAATATACATAATATGTATTAAAAACATATTTTAATGAAAAAAATAGTTGCATCGTTTCTAATGAGTATTAAAATAGGTAATAGCCTATATATTATTGAAAATGTTTTATATTTATTTATTGAAATAGTGGGATAAAAACATGTATTTTATGATTTTAAAAAAATAATAATAACAGGAAATTAAAGCAATTTTTTACGAATTAAAAATAGCAGCAATATTAATATTAAAAATTAAATAAAAATGTCAGACAGTAAAAAAGTGATAAGTAGCCTTCTTTAAACAACTTTTTTAGGAGTTCAGGTTTCGAAAATGATTTCGAAATGTGTTTGAGTTAGGACCTGACACATACTATGAACTAATTGCCAAGGGCACCTTTTCCAGATTAATCAACAGATAAAAGACCATTCATCTTTTAATTAATCGCTGGTGTTTTTTTCATTAGAAAATTTCGATGCGTAAGCATTTAATGTTGTTACCTTAATGGCTAAATTCAGTTAATTTTTTTTTCTCTCCATAACTGATTCGGGTGTTAATCTTCATCGGTCAAATTTCATTACCTTCGATCATTTAATCGAACATCCATTGACTGAAAATGGCTTTTAGCAACTTTTTACTTTTATTAATCACTTAATTCTTCCATTTTTTTCTGTGTGTGTGTGCATCAGATGGAAAGTTAAGATTCACCTTCAAAAACGCTTACAGCATCCGCTTTGTTTAGAACTTTTGATGAATAGCTGTTGCCATTATCGCTAGGTGGGTCCATAAATAACTTGGTACAAACTAGAATGGTATTCTGGAGAGAATTATTGCACGTGATTTTTTCTAAGATAATGATAGGTAGAAAGTCGAGTGGACATTTGCAATTGAAATTCCTGCAACGATGCTGCTCAGAGAGTCTTTTATCAGACCATGCCGTCCATTCCATTCGTTTGTTCCCCAAAACAAAGTATTATTCTACCTTGACACTTCTTTGGTGAGCAGCGACCGCTTGTCAAAAGCAATTGATGACTGCAATTTTCTGATCTACGTGATATTAAATTTAATTACAGATTTACTATATGACAACATTCTCAAGTTGGTTCCTTTACTTACCAATGCCGTGAGTTATCATTTGAGAACATTCTATATATTTTATAATTATATTGCCAGAAAGAAACCAAAATTATAGAAACATTGATAAGGATATAAGAATTTAAAAACCACAATTGCACTTTCTCAAAATTTGCTCGACTCGTGGGAAAGTAATAACACACACAAACTGAACTGCATGAAGGTGAAAGTTTGAATCTTCTAAAAATGTTGCGTCGTTGCTTTCAGATACGAGAGTCTACTTGGCGTCTGTGACAGTGCATGTGTAGGTCCCATAAAGATAATCAGACTGCTTGATGGAAGTTTTTCTTTCATATGCAATCAGCCCTGAAAGTTATCCCAGAAGCCAATAACTCTTCTCTAATCGTTAAGGAACATTCATGATGCAATATGTGGAAAACGTGGTCCATGATGTAAAAAAGAAGCATCTCAAAAGTTTAAATTTTAAATTTAAAAATATTGATCATTTATTGAAGAATATTGATAAATATATATTAATCATATATTGAATCAATATTCAATATTGATCATATATTCAATATATGATCAATATTGAATATATTGATATATATATTGATGTTGATATATATATTGATTGTTATATATATATTGATATATATATATATTGTTGATATATAATATATTGATTGTTATCTGATAAATATATTGATGTCGAATTCAAAATATGTATATGAGAATTCTCAAGAACAAAAATTTATTCAGATCTTCAATGAAAATATGTAGATCTTAAAAAAGTCTTAAAGGAAAACTTGTTTAAGATAAGAACAGAAAATGAAAGAACAAATTTTTAAAAACCTGTTCTTAAATGATCTGAGCAAACTGTACTTCAATCCTGAAAAATACAGTTCTCAAAAAGAAAAGAAGTAGAAGTACAAATTAAACACAATATATACATAAATAAAGTAAGCAATAATTCAAAATAAACTTCTTTTATTATAGTCTATTTCGAGAATTGTTACAATATCAGGAGCAAAAAGTAATCGTTAACAATTTTTTAAAGCTTGTTTAAATATGTTAAAGAACGTGGGTGGAATGATTAGCATTCATTCCTACAGCAATGCGCAGAAAGTCTTTTATCAGACCATGCCACTCATCCCATTTATTTGTTCCCCAAAAACTAAGTATTCTGCTGCCTTGACACGTCTTTGGCGAGCAGCTACCGCTTGTCAAAAGCAATTGATGACTACAGTTTTTTATCTACGTGATATTAAATTTAATTACAGATTTATTATATTAGTTGGTACCTTTTTCACTAATATTGTGAACAACAATTTTAGATCAATCTCAAGTTGTTGCAATCTCAACAATCATTATCTCAAGTTGGCCTTTCACAACAATCTGAAGTTGGTGCCTTTATCACCAATATTATGAGCTACCATTTTGAAAACATTCGATATATTTTAAATTGCATATGACGTCGAATTCAAAGCATATGAGGATTTTCAAGAACAAAAAATTTATTAATATCTTCAATTAAAATTAGATCTTAAAATAGTTTTAAGGAAAAATTATTTTCTATAAGAACAAAAAAAAAAATTTTTATAGCAAATGATTTTTTAAAAAAAAACCTGTTCTATAATGATCTGAGCAAACTGTTCTTCAATCCTGAAAAAATATAGTTCTCAACGAGAAAATAAATAGAAGTACGAATTAAACACAATGTTTAATTTGTTCAACAACTAAAAAGTAAGCAGTAATTTAAAATAAACTTCTTTTATTATGGTCTATTTCGAGAGTTGTTGCAATATCAGGAGCAAAAAGTAGTCGTTTACAATTTTTAACTCGCGGTTTAAATACGTTAAAGGACGTGGGTGGAATAATTAGCATTCATTTGCATCTTCAAGAGAAAATAAAATTTTTAAAAAATGCATTGCAATTATTTTGTTAAAAAAAAAATTTAAAAGAAAAGGAAATAAACATGTTTTAAGTAGTCTATATTGTGACGAAATCTTCTAAGAATGCTAAAGAAAGAATTTTTCAAAGAATATATGCATAATAAAAAGAAAGTTACTATTCAACAATAACAACAAAAAAATTTTTATAATTGAATCGGTTACGCATAATTTCCGTTTTTTAAATGTATAGTAAATATATTTTATTTTTAAATAATATAACAACTGCAGAATTTATTTTTAACTGACGGTATTGTAAATACTTTAGCTGTTTTATTAAATAACTTTTCTATAAAATTCGAAATGAAATCTTTGAATTAAAAAACTTTATCAAGAACGGCATCTCATTTTATAATTTATTTATACATCCTTTTCTTTTTCTTTTTACTGTTAGTAAACAAGAAACATATACAAAATTCCAAATAAAAAATAATATTAAAAAAACATTAAATTAACCATACTTTGTATGGCTTTGTCAATGCTATAAAAGGCATTAAATAGAAATTATAAAAAAGAAAAACCGAAATCATTTATGAATTTAAATTTTTTATGTTTTAACAGATTTTTATCACATATTTCATTAACAGAATTTAAATTTATACAATATTAAAATTATGTTTAAATTATTTTTATAGACAACATTGATTCTTAGCCACTATTATCAGAAAATTGAAAATAAATAAAGAACAAATCGGTTCAGTTAATTAAATAATCGTTTGCATTCTGAAAACCAAACGATTCAAAGAAATGCAGAGCATATGGCTGATATTAGCGAATCGTTTTAGTAATATATATTTAAAAGGAATTTTAATATATATTTAAATATATAATAATATATATTAATTATATTTTAATAATATATTTATATAATAATAATATACATTTAAAGTGAATTTTAATAATGATTGAAACGCACAAATGAATGTTTAATTTAAACAAAAGTTTTTGAAATGAAAGTTTCTCGTGAGGAAATTATACTGTTTTAAATAATAACTTCTACTTTTACTTATTTTCTTTTCCCACGCATTTTTTGCGGACGCCATGGATCTCATACAAACAAAAAAATCATATGATAAAAAACAGTTCTTTTAAAAAATAAAGTAAAAATAAAAGGAGGTAAATCCTGTTAAATTATGGCCTGAAAATAAAAAGCTATTATTGGCTGAAAATAAAACGATAAGAGTAATAAGATGAAAGAATCCCTCAGATATGCAAGGGGAAGAGCAAAGCGCATTAGCAGAATTTAGTACTTGTCCTGATGAGATTAATTCTCACTTTATATAGTCATGAAAAATGGTGCCGAGTTCTATTCTGACTGAAGATAAAGCTTGAAGGATATCATTTGATAGCGCAGAAGGGGGAAAAAAATGCTCGCACAGGTCACAGCACGTTATAAAGACGTGAGCGGTTTTCTGTCCCCCTCTTCCCCTCCACCCCACTTCTCTTCATATCTTGAAATTAATGGCACAAATGCTTGGGTGGAGTTGTCGTTTGGCTGTTTCAGAACACTGCGTCTTTGTCAAAAAGTCGTATCAGGAACTAGTGCACTTTGTGCCTTTTATTTCTTTTGAAAAAAAGAATTACAAAGATACCAGTAGCTCGGTCAAGAAGAAGATGCATTGCAAAATTGAAATGTTGTTTTCATTAGTATAAAATGCTTTGCTCTGATATTTCAATCTCTGAAACAGGTTTTTCAGTCTTCTCATAATAGCGTTATGTGTTAGTAAATTTATTCATTTATACAAATAGTTAACATTGTTCTACTGAAAAGTTAAAATTGTAAAGAGCCAAATAAGAGTTCTTACTTTACGACGATATATAAAAAAAATAGCATATAAAAATAATAAAATAAGATAAATGAATAAATAAATAAAATAAAAATAAGATAACAGCCAAAGCATATTCGTATTACTCTACATTCCAAGTTATAATTATAATGGTTTTATTTTTATCAGGGTAAATAATAACATTATTAGTTTTATTATCATAATTATATTCTGTTTTATACTAAACTATACGATTATATATTTTTTCTGTTATCCTAATATAGTATAATAATGTTTATAAATAAAGAAAGATAAAAAAAAAAAAAAAAAATTTTGAACTTGGAATATCGTCTGTTTTTTACTTATTCATATTTAGAATACGACTTATAAGCATTAAATGAAAACGAAAAAAAAATATTTAAAAGTAAGTGTAAAATATAAACCATAAGATTATTAGTATAAGCAATTTTATGCAGTATTACATTCTGTTTTAAACCAAATAAGGGCTAACAGGCATAACACTTATTATATAACCATAAGCAGTATTATGCCTGCTAGCCCTTAATTTGTTTAATTTTGTTCTTTTTTTATTAAAGCTATATCTAAAATTCTAAATTTTTATATTCTTATCATATTATAATTGGATGGAACAATATTATTTTTCATCAGTGCTTATTCCTTTAATTTTTTAATATTTTTGCTTATGGGATGATTTTTTTTTTTTTTTTTTTTTTTTTTTACTCTTCTTTTGTAACTTTGACTTTCTGTCTTAATTGTAATGTTTTTGTTCTCTGATGTTAGAAATTATTATTCCTTCTCTGATTTATTTAATTTTTCTTACAATTGGCAAAGGGCTCGACCACCAGTCACTATTCGCCAAGTGGAGGTGTGGTCGTTGCGCGACCAAGGCACTCCATCAAGTCACCAATAATACAATAATATAACAATATTATGTTATTAATGGATGGCAATGACGACTGTGATCGAATACAAAAAGTTATCATATTTACAATACTTTAAAAATAAAATAACAAGAAATTACTTTACGTTATTCAGCACCTGCACAGCCCAGCAACCTAACACGCATGATCAAGCTCATACTGTAAGAAAAATCTGTTGTTCATCATTCAAAAACCATCATTTCTGTTAACTTTAGCAGCTTCGTATGTAGGCAAGTCATTTCACGTCTGAATGAATGGGAGGAAGAATTTATATTTTAGATTCCTTAAATTCTTTTGTAAATGATAAAATTAAGAATGTTGGTTTACGCCTCAAATGCTCCAATTTGAATGTAAAAAATTTTTGAAAATTTCCTTGAGCATAATAAAGCATAATGCATAAAACTTTTTTATTTTTAATTTCCTCTATTCATAAAGTCTCATACTACTAACCGTTGAACATAAAAAAAAAATTATATAATATAATGGTACATAAAGATCTAAATAGAGTGCTTTGTTATTTAACTATTTTAAATTTTGAATATGCATGTGCTGTTCGCATGTCATTGAGCAGTTAGTTCATCTGCTCTTACTAGCATCCGGCCATATGGAATGAAGCCTACATTTGCCATCTGCCTAAACCACTCTCTCCACGTAACGGTTCAACTCTCTTTTTTGCTCATGCCGGATGTTCTATTGTTGATCTTTTGATATTATTTAAATAAAAAAAAAGAATTACTTTTATAGTTTTAAAATGAATAATTATAAATCATTTGTGTATTTTTAAGTTAGTATTCTTTCCGCTTAATTATAGAAAAAGGAATATTAAAAAATTTTATGTAATCATAATTCGTAAACAAATGAAATCTTATAACGGATTTAAAAATAATATTTAAAAACTAATAGATATATCTAAATGAAATAAATGGTGAAAAAACAAAAAAAAATGAATAAAAACAATATGAAAATAAATAGAACGATAAAATGAATAACGAATGATGTAAAAAACGAATAAAACAAGTAATATAAAAACAAATTTTTAAAGTCAATTCCTTCTGTCTTTTCACTTATTGCAGAAAGTCTTTTATGAATAATTTTCATTCATTTTTTTAAGTTTATCTGGTGCCATCTATTGGTAGATATATACAAAAAATATAAAAAAACTAAAATGAATTAATTTAATTTAATTAATGAATTAATATTTGAAAAAACTGCATTAACATCAAGTGTCATCGACTACAAGTTCAAAAAAATGTATTTGAACTTGAGTGGAGGAATAAGAAATATTTTATTAACTATTGAAAATTTGAACAAGATATATATAGGAAGAGTGTGAGCAAATAGACGGAATTGAAAAATAGAAGTTTTGATATATTTTATTTTCATATTAATATTTTTATACATTTTATTTGAATAAAGAAATTAAAAAATTTCAGTGATATTTAATAAATGTACGGAATTATTTTTCGTTGAAATATTTAAAAATTTTTTTTTACTTAACAAACGGCATTAAATTAAATTTATTTTTTTATTTATTTTTAAAAAAAATAGTGAAATTATCTAATCTTATGTATTAAATATCATTAAATTTTAACTGAAGCTGATTTCGAAATTATTTTATTTTATTTCATTACAAAATTCGACAGAATTGATGACTGACTAAAATGGCTAATGTGAAATATTTTTGGACAAATTCAACCTTCAAGAAACTTTGAATCTTATTCGAGTGAAAATATTAAACTATTCCAAATTGCCCATTAAAAATAATTTGAATTGATTTGATTTACTGCTCGAGTACGACAAACTGGCAGATAAAAAAATATATATAAAAAATATTATTAGATAAAAGTTATTTTTAATATTTTTGCAGAATTTATTGGAAAAGTAGTGTAATTTATTCAATATCATCACTTTTTACGAATTACAAAATGAATTTTTATTTGAATAGTATGATTATTTATACATTCATAAACAAAAAGGTATTTAGAATGACAACAATATTATTATTGTCATCTTAATAACTGTTTTTGTGTAGGTCGAAAAAAAAAACCCATAATTTTTTAATTTCAATTTTATAAATTCTTATAAATTTTTTAAACATTCGTTATAAATTTTTCTTATAAATGTATTCATATAAATATTTTTAACATGCCTTTTTGTGAGTTGAGAGCTTTTATAATTTTTAATTAAAATAACTTTATAAATTATAACTAATAAACTTTCTATTCAACTAAAATGGTTTATATACGAATGTACGTACCTTTAACATTTATTATTTATTTATCAGTGCATATGAAATTAAGAAAAGAAAATTTTTTAAAAAATTAACAATGCATATAAAAATAATTGCCTATCTACTTCTTGCACTTCTTTTAAATATTATTTATTTTAAACATTAATAAAATCATGTTAATGTCGTCATTGATTTTCTGTATATTTTCATAGAAAAATAGCCTTTTTTATGATAAAGTCGATTAAATGCTGTTTATTAGAAATTTTTCTCTATATATTTTGAAATAAAATTTGGTTTTCGAGTTTAACGAAGATATTCATATCTTCATTCATCTTTCTAGCAGCTAAATTTATTTGGTTAATTTAGAAAATATTTTATTTGATCTTTTGACGTAGGTGATTTTTACAATTAGCATCGTTCTAAATGAATTATTGTGACTTGTGTATATCGCGTTGGGTTTCTGAATTCTGGAGTTCGGTTTGAAACATGAACAAGTAATATCGAACTGGAAGCTTGTGCTAGGGATGGGCATGTTAAATTTGTAGGCTGAAAAATCTTTTCTATCTGTTTACAGAGTAGGAAGGAGGGTTCAATGTCATTCCTAGGGTTGTTCGGTACATTGTGGCAACCAATTTGGATACCCTCCATGTTGCTGAATCTGTTATACTTGACGATCTTTTAAAAACAAAGGATTTCATGTTATCTTGAGTGACATTTTAAAAACGACAATTTGGCTGTCTTCATATTTTGCAATTAGTTGTTCTTAGTTTAATTTAGAAAATGCTTCAACTAATCCTTTTACTGAAAACTTTTTTTTTAACTATTTATTTTCTTTGACTTCGCCATTTAAAAGAAATTGTGGATAAATAATATATTTTAATAGCATTGTAAGAATACTTTTAACTATTTATTGTAAAAATTCTCTAAACTAATTCCTTTTATCGAAAACTTTTTTTTTAACCATTAATTCCTTTTTTCTTTGACTTCGTTATTTAAAACAAATTGTGGATAAATAGTTCAAAATATTCTTTAAATGTTATTAAAATATATTAAAAGAATTTAAAAAAAATTATGAAAGTAAAAATAGCATTTTCTGATCATTAGAACAATGGATATTTGAGCTATTTTAAAATGTCTATAAATAAATGCCAATATTTCAACGACTTCGAACATCTTAATAATTGTACTCAAAAAAAAAAAAAAAAAATCGTCGGCGTCATTTACTTGGATCAAGAACAACTCCGCCAAGTTAATATTTACATTTTGTCAAAGGTTATATTCCAATTCTATTTATCCTAGTAATCATTGCACGAAATTCCAAGGGCCAGAATTGATATCCTTTTTTGAAAGAGAGTTATTATGTATTACAGAAAAAAAAAAATCAAAGAACCCAAAAATACTCTTAATTTTTGGATGCTGGCTGTCTCCATTGATTTGTAGGGCAGACGTGAATGTATAGATTGCGTGACGAAATCTCATCGTCTTTATTTTTTTTTTTCCAGGCTGGCTACAGTCCTCTGCACCAGGCAGCCACCGAAGGTCACGAAGAAATGGTGAAGCTCCTGCTCAAGAATGGATGCCATGTCGATACTCAAGACGAACTGGTTGGTAATCGTTTTTGATATCTAAATGCATGACCCGATCCGATTGAACCTTTCTTTTTTTCTTGGCAGGAAAAAAAGAAAACTAAAAATGATACGTGGGTTCACTAGAAATGAAGAAAGAAAATAAATGTGGTTTTGGAATGAAATATGCACATATTTTGTGGTAAAGAGGGAATTAAATTTCTAGAAATTTACTCATAAACGATTGCTAAAAGATGTACAACAAAATTTCCTTATTTTGGCTGAAGTGGTTCTTTTAATTGTTACTTTTACATTTGTGAGTAATTTTTTTTTTTTTAAATTTGCACTTCATTTCAACTAATTGGGTATTGCAACTCCATGTTGGCAACTCCCATCTAAATAAAAACTAAAATTCCAAATTTTTTTTTTTTTAAAATTTATTTATACTGCCCTAATTAAGTTTGCACTTTTAATAAAAATAAAGCAATTTCTTTTGAATCTTCAATCTTTCTTGAATTTTCTTGAATCTTTCTTGATTTGTAAATCTTCATTAAAATTATATATATTTTTTATTATTTCGGATGCTATATTAAAAAATCAATGGCTCTTTTTAATCTTTTTTTTTTAAATTCTTTTCAAGTTGAAAGACATTACTGCTTTTATTGCATAAATACCAAATTCATTGCCTTAAAAAACAAGAACTTTATTTTTAAAATTCATCGATTACAACAATAACACTGGTATCTTCTTATTGATGTGCAAAGTAAAATGCTTTAAATAATTTTTGTCACCTGCTACTGTGATATCAATGCTAAATTAGATTTATTTAGTAACTTTAGTAGATTTAACTTACATTTAGTGTTTCCCAAACGTGTGAAATGAATCCTAATTAAAATTAACGGCCTCTAATTCTTCTAGATAAATCTTGCCCATTCAGATATTAGAAGATACCTTGGTTACCAAATTTGGCGGTTTTCACCCAGTTGGTGACCAAAGAGTCGCCAAATCCCAAAGGCCCTATTTTGCGATTTGATCATATTTTTTAATTTTATTTTTTCATGTATTTCTTATTTAAATGATAAAAATATCTTTTCCGACAATTTTTATCTGCAACATTTTTATTTAATTATCGTGCATTATAACTATAATCAATTTTTGACATTACAACTATTGTTAAATTAATAATGTTTTATGTGCATCAGTGATAGTTATTTTTCTTTTCAAATGGGGCGAGAAAGAGAGAATATTTTATTTTTAAAATAAGACCTAATGAAGCTAAAAATTTTTGTAAAATCCTATCTTAATATCTGGTAAATAGTCATTAGATTATTACAAAACATGTTACTTATGCAACTTTAATTGTATTATAATACAGCTTCCCATTTCGCGTATATCGTTTAATTTTATTATTTGAATTGACTCAATTCATCTATCTATATCTATTTCTTCCCATCATTCTTTCAGTATATTTTCAAAACCCATGGCTCAAATAATTTTTCATTTTATTTAGTAGATAGTTCATATTATAATATAATAACATCATTGAATTTTTTTTTCATTTTCTCTTATTTATGCCGATATATTTCAGATTTGTAAAGAAAACAATTAAATTATATGTATTAAAATATTTTAATAACAAGTAATTAAGAGATGTAACCATGTTTCCTCCTGCCCATTAGCACTATTCCCCACCTACCAGTTCCTGGCGTTCAAAAGAAATGGTCAGTTGGTCTATAGACTCTCATCCGGAGAGGAAGTATATTTCGCGTACTCTGTGCTTAGCCTTTTTTCGGATTTTTGGTTTTTAGAAGTGGAATCCTTCCATGAATCTATAATTATCTGTCTTTAAATGTGTTAAATATTGTCTCTAATTGTATGTGTGTGGTGCTTGTGTGTGTCAATAAATCTGAGTTCTCAAACCTGTGCCTTAAGTATTTTAAACCAACCACACCTACTTTTTCAATCTGTTGCCCAACCTGCACACTACAGATATATTTTTAATGATATATTGATTAATAGATAGCTTGCTCTTAAGATTAGTTACATAAGGTAGCACATTAATTTCGGTACTATAAACTTAGCTGAATTTTTAAAGTAGTAATTTTTTAATCATTATTTTTATTTATTATTCATTTTAAAAAAACTATTCACGTAAAAAAAAAAAAAAATAATAATTTAAAATATGCATTTTTAGCATGGTAACACAGCTCTACATGAAGCTGCCTGGAAAGGTTTTAGCAGAACTTTGGAAATTCTTTGTAAAAACAAAGCCAATTTTTATATAAAAAATTATGTAAGTTTTTTTTTTATAGTGTACTTCAGCTCATTTTTAAATATGCCTTAAATTAAATTGTTTGAAACAATCTATAACATCTAATGCGTTTTTACTTTCATTTGATTATTGTTTAAATTGTTATAGAATTTATCTAGATAAAAATAAAAATAACTTTTTATGGTTATTTATGTATATAATTATGTAAGGCATTCTATTTAATATTAGAGTTAGTTTTGAAATAATTTCGTTTTGAAAGTAAACAACCAACCTTTATATAAAATGCAAATTTTAATCTTGATTCATTATAATCTATTTCTTGAATGCAAATTCAGCAATCAAGATGCACGAAAAAGCTACTTTTAAACTTTTTATTTAAAAAAACTGACCTAGAAACTAAATATAAAAATGAGGTCAAATACTTTTTTACCATTTCCTAATTAAATTTGATATTTTGTTTTTTCAAAAATGTATATCAGTGAATTTCAATTTAGAAAATTATAAATACATAACTTGTTGACGCTTTATACTGTTTTAGAATATAATTAATTACAATTTTTTCATGTCATTTACTTAAAAAATTACGTAATAATGGATGGATATTACGGAAATATCCGCAGTTTCCTTAGTAGTGGTAAACCTTAAATCTACATTCTTTTTCAAAAGCAGTTATACTGGTGTATTTTAGATCCACCATTGAAGCAATAGATTTACAAAGACAGTCGGAGCCTGCAATTGTAACCAAAATAAAACAAGGTATCAAGTTCCTTAATGGAAATGGTAGATACATCACTTTCCAGTGATTCCATCACATGTTGGAATGGATGGAAATGAAAAGGCAGATCTTCTTGGCAAAAAAAAGGGAACAGCAGAAGTTCCTGGACAGTGTCCTATCCCTCTTGACTCTTTTAAGAGAACTATACTACGGGATAAAATTAAGTCATTGTATATAAGTGAATCATTATCTAACACCAAATGAAAAGTCTGAGAGACAATCGGAGATGAAGAAATTGAGTGGAAAAACTAGCAAAGAGTCTGTCGCCAATTAGAAAATTATAAATACATAACTGAAGGACTGAAGGATGAACTGAACATGGCTGGCTGGTCAAAATAGGGATTGTGAACTCTGATTGATGTGTTTTATGTAAGGCAGAGAAAATGAATGAGGCCCATCTACTTGTTTGCTCGGGATTTGACTCTTTAACTTAAAACATAATGGTAATGTGTGTACTCTTTACTGAGGACCAGAGAAACAAGTCCTGATCACTCGAACTTTTATTAGGTGCTTCTAGCTTTTTAAATTTTTATCCTTAGAACATTTAGCTTATTCTTTTTTAAGGCCTTTTGGTCGTTCTTGTTAAGAATGTCTAGTCTTTTCCCTTTGTAATTTTGATTTGTTTCTATGGTTCTTTTTGAGTTCCAATGAAGTCATAAGTAACAGCAACATATGGAAAAAAAAAAAAAAAAGTTTTGTGTGATGAAAAAATGTTCTTGTGGAAGGATAAAAGTTCTTCGTCGAATTTAGGATTAACAAAATGCAAAGTATTTTTTTTTTTGTGATATGTATTATTAAGATTATGCAAATTTAAATTTTGTTTAATAGTTTAAATAGTATTTTTATTAATTAAAAATGCTATAAATATATATACATATTTATAATTAAAAAAAGTAACCTACAGACTATTTTGTCAAATTTAATTCAGGTTTTAAAATAATGTTTATTCTAAAAAAAATTACAGTAAATTAGAATTTTGCGGAAAGTATTATGAAAAGCAACATACTAACAATTTAACTGAATTTTTTAAAGGGTGGATTCACGCCATTGCACCTTGCCTGCCAAAATGGACATAACCAGTGTTGCAGAAATCTACTTTGGCAGCCTGCAAACCCGATGTCAGAAATAGCGTAAGTATTTCCTAGAATTACTGCTACGATATGCATCGATTTTAACAGGTTCATTATAGATTCTGAGTTAGTTTTTCTATTAATAAAATAAATAATTCGTCACATAAGAGTATAATAAAGTACACGACGCTTAGTGTAGTAATTATAGTATTTTATTATAAATGAGTGCTGTAAGATGTGAACGGAATAATTTTTGTATCATATTTTAGAGATCGCAAGATTAGCTGGTTGTCACTGGCATTCATAATGCTCTATATTTATGAAGGTTGGGTTTGGTCGTTATTAAAAGTGGTTAAGTTCTCATTATTAAGAAGTTGTTAAGTTACATATATAATTTACATAGAATCATTTTGGACAGTACAAATATTTAATGATATAAGAAGTTTAATTTCAAGTCTGTTTAATTTTTTTATTCGATATTCATTTTTTGAATTGAAATAAAGAGCTAACATGTTGATGATAAAAAGGTTAAAAAATTATATCTAAAATTCACTCACGTTATTTTTTTTTTTGTTAGCATATTTAATTTCGAATAAAAAAAATAATAAAGAAAGAAAAAGAAATTTAGTAAAATTAAAAACATAGATGTGTTAGCAATATTTATTTTATTCATAATTTCATAATAATAAAGTATTTTTATGTATTACACTTATAATGATTATTTAAACATGTTTCGTTAAAAATTAACAAATAATAAAAAATTATAATTAAAAATTATTTAATGTCCATCAATAAGAAAACAATTTTTTTTTTTTTTTTTTACTAACAAAAATTCTTTAGCTCAATATTTAAATATAAAATACATTTAAAAACTATGATGATGTATTATAAAACTACTTGGTTTCTAGCGTACAGAATAAAGAATTTTATTATTTTGTTTACTTATCAAAATATTTCCCAACCAATATTTATTTTTTGTTTGTTCTTTTGACCAAGCGATAAAATGATGATAACGATAAATTATATAAAATGATCGTTTGATTATATAACTATATATTATATATAT
Organism: Caerostris extrusa; assembly: GCA_021605095.1. NCBI lineage: Eukaryota > Metazoa > Arthropoda > Arachnida > Araneae > Araneidae > Caerostris > Caerostris extrusa. The sequence goes on from BPLR01014579.1 coordinate 15,519, forward strand.
CGTTTGATTATATGATATTTTACTAACAAAAATTCTTTAGTTCAATATTTAATATAAAATACATTACAAAAATTATTATGATGTATAAAAATATTTTCTGAGTTAATTCTTATGTGCTTGGTTATGGTTTCGTGTAGTATTCTTATGGTTTCATGTACAGAATAAAGACATTTGTATTATTTTGTTTACTTATCAAAAATATTTCCAAGCCTGAAATATTTATTTTTTGTTTTGTTCTTTTGACCAAACGATAAAATGACGATAACGATAAATCATATAAAGTGAGCAAGCGATCGTTTAATACAACTAATTTATTATTCTGTGTATGAAGAAAGCGTTTTATTTATTTTTCCAGCAGTATGGTGATACACCACTTCACACAGCTGCAGATATGGTCACGCAGGGGTACTGAGAATTCTAATTAGTGCTTTCTGCAACGTGAACGAGACAAACAAGGTATACCTCACAGTTGTTTATATTAATGTTAATATGTATATGTGCACATTTAACGTTACTATGTTTCGTGCATGTTTTTTCAAAATGTTATTAATATGCTTTTTTTTTAATGTTTTTTTTTATGGGGAGTGCTGCTGGTCTCATGGTGCATCATCAATCATTAAAATGAACTACATTTTTTTAGAAATAAAATCAACTAAAATCGATGTTTTTTTTTAAAAACCTTGAGACAAATTTTAAATTAAATGAAACAACAGAAAAGTGTATAATTTTCTACGAATAAAAAAATTATTTACTACGAGTAAAAAATATATATTTCCTATAAGTAAACATAATTTAAACAAGTTATTGAAATGTTGATACCACAAATTTATCTATTATAATTAAACTAAATCATTAATCCAGCTATAATTTATCAAGATAGCCTAACTCTTTGTTTAATTTCTTTTTTTTTCTTATATTTTCTTTCAATAAATTTTTATAACCTAGAGATTCATTTGGGACCTGATGGCCAAGTAATTAGCACTCGGTGCCACAAGTTTCGGGTTCGAATCCGTCAGTGCCATGGATGCTCGTAGTGGTTCGGAATCCACTTTAAACCGCAGCTCTTGGTCTAATATGACTCCAGAACGTTGGCTGACAACCATACCCCATAAAAAAAAAACATCTCTTGTCTCAAACTTTGTCAGTAGGCAGACGTCATTGGCCTACCATAGGGCTGTTGCGTCACTGATGATGATGAGATATTCATTTAATTTTTTGTAGGAAAATACACATTTTTTTTATTTTGTGTAGTTGAAAACTGGTCTTAGGATTTTTAAGAAAAAAACATCAATTTTAATTGATTTTATATCTCAAACTGCAGTTAATTTTAGTTGAGAATATGTCATATGATCCAGAGCATCCCCTCCATATAATAGATGGGTAAGACTTGCCCTCATCATCCATGAATGGTGTTATACTGCACATTTTACCGCCCCAATTTAAAACAAAATCTTAAAGCTTTTATATCTTACGGTTCACACCCTTCTCCTTCCTTCTTGTGGTCTATTGGCCATTGATCTGTCCTTTGGTACTACAGTTCAGGTTGGAATCTTGGCGGTGGCATGGATGCTTGTAAGTTGTTCGAATCCGCATTAGATCCTAGTCTAATTAGCACAAAGTGTGCAAAAAATGACCATTGAGTGTCAAAACAAACATTCTTTTTTTCTGGTCCAGTATGATAGTTACGATTATTGGCAACAGTTTTTTTTTAATGCATTTTACAATCAGTAATAAATAATCTTTTTATACAAATAAATAAAAAGTAGAATTTTTTTAAAATTGAAATAAAATATTTTTTCTATAGAATGGAGACACAGCCCTTCACATTTTCAGCTGCTATGGGAAGAAGTAAATTAACAAGGATTTTGCTTGAAGCAGGATGTGATCAGAAATTAAGAAATAATGTAAGTAGTAGAGCTTTCAATGAATTGTAAAGTTACATTCATCTTTAAACTACAATGAAGTTGATCGACCCAAGGTGGTTTATTTTAAAATTTAGAAATATTAGTTCAAATTACAACTTCTTTGATCCTTTCAAAAAGTTTTTTGTATCTTTTCATCACTTTTTTTTTATTTCACTGTTACATAATTATAATAGGGTAGATTAAAATGATGCATGTATGTATTTTCAGATTGTTTATTTTATATTTCATGAGAATAGCTTACATCATTATATTGTCAAAGGCATAGGTTTTTGTTTTTAACTGTAATAATTTATTATTTATAATATATATATATTATTTATATATTTATAATATTATTTATAATAATATATTTGTATATATATATAATAACCGTAACTCGTAATAGACCTTTAAAGTTCAATAAGTATCTGAAGTCGAAATTTCCAATATTACATAGTTTATTAATCATTTTTACATTATAATTGTTGTTTCCTATTAGGATTGATTGTGAAATGAATGTAGGAAATTTTGTTCATAGAGGACAACCTGAAGAAAACATCAACAACATATATTTAAACAAAACAGCACGGCACAAACAAACATATTACAGGCTTTTTTCTTCGCCATTTACTAGAACACAACCATGTCATCCATTTTCTTTTCTCGTAACACTGTTGCCACTCCAGCACAGAGAAACTTGCCTCTCATTACAGCTACAGTTTGATCGTGACGCGACAATAATCTTTTGATTCAAATGCATTAAAGGATGGATGATGAGTCTAAAGTATTTTCCATAACCAGTAACCATGAAAAACCTCCGACTCACACCTGATATAATGGGCAGGCTCCCTGTGGTGCCCTTACCACGAAGGCTGATAGAGTAGTCCAGACCACCAATAGTAGGCTTGCAAGTGGACACATTAAGTGCCTCTTTTCAAAGTGCTTCTCATCAAAGGGGCAAAAAGACTTCTCGACGTGTACCAACTTAACTCAGAACAGGCCTCTCCCGAACACCTGTTGAAATGTGCGGGTCTTGACAGGGATGACGTAACATTAGTCAAAAAATCATAAACTTGTTTATGATTTTTTGAAGATTCTAGGCTTGTTGACAACAACATAAGGATAAATTCAAAACTAAGATGTACTACGCAAATTTAATTTTTTAAATTCTAAAAAATTAGATAAACAAGTTATAAAATAAAATTAAATGTTCCTTTTTCTTTTGCCAGTTCTTCGATTACATTATCTTCGATTATGGCAACTTCAGCATTTTGATGAATACTTTATAAAAACTAAACCAGGAAAAACGCCGCCTCAATCAAAACACCTCAGGCTCGATAACAGAACTGTAATGATAAGAAAAACACTGATTCAGTCAATACTTACCAAAAAGGCAAGTGAGCCTAAGCGAGAAGTGGTCATAAGTTGGAACACGTGCACACATTTCACTTATGAGCTTGGGAGGGGAAGGGGGTCAAGTCAATCTTCACCCCATAAGTACGTGCCTGATTGTAAATAGACCTGCATAATAAATAACAAATAAAAGTTGACTGTGCTGTCAACCTTTTTTTAATAGTTACAAGAAAGCTAGTGAAAAAGCATTTATTCAACATTGCATTATTTACAAATTTCATAAAGAAAAAGTGTGGATGCGCTTTAGTGTGAACTGCTGGAACTGTTACTGTTAGTCACTACAAGTCAATGAAGAGGCGGGAACCTGAACCGCAAAGGTTTTTATTCCCGCTTGCTAATAATGTAATCACTATCAACTACCTAGGAGATGAATGGCTCCATATTTTTACCGATGGTTCTGCGACGTTAAGTGCTACTGGGGTTGGTCTTCAAGGGATTTTTCGAGGAATCTTATCCTATGGGCTTAAGTGCCACAAACTTCGATGCTAAGAATGAAAGCCATAAAACGAGCCTTCTAAACCTTTTACATTTGTTTACACCACTTAGGAAAGTTATCTTTGTATAGATTCCCAGTCTGCTATTTCGGCTGTTGCCTTCACATTTAATAAGTGATTCCTACCAAGTGTACGAAGTTAAGATGCTTTTTAATCCAGTAATTTCTACTGGCTGGAAAAATTGTTCTTCTTGGGGATTCCCTAGCCACTGCAACATTCCAGGAAATATAAATGCTAACATCCTTGCAAAGAAATGGATGCAATTTGCAACAGCCACATTTTACACTGTCTTACCAGCAAATCCGTGGTGTAATAAAAAAAATGGATTGTAAATGTCCCTCCGAAATGACAGTGTTGAAGTTGTGATGAGAAGATTTGAATTCATTATTGCGCTCCACCCCCCCCCATGCACCTTCCTCGCTCGGTTTTTTACAGCAAATTTTAGACTTTTAAACTTACATGACTTTTTGCAAGGACACATTTGCCATTTGGCCAATATTCCTTACTATGTCCTGTGTTCTTCATGCACTTTTATGGATTTTACCCATTTGACAAGCTGACCTGCACTCTTTTTATGAACTGTTCTGCAGACAACTTTTATAAGAAAGATGGTTTTTATTAGGTTGCCATAGGGCCGATATTGCCATTGCCGATATGGCCTCCACCCCGATGTAGGAAAAAAAAAAAAAACTATTGAGGAGATGGATCAGAAATTAACCTTAAACGAAACGAAAACCTTTATTTAATGTCAAAGGACCATCTCCATTGAAATTGTTCCTTGACAAAGCTAGATCGTACATGTCAAAGTTTATAAGAAAACTATATTGGCTCTTTTGTGGAAAACATTGTATAATGACTTAATTGTCATTTGCTTTGGTTAACGACGCATTCGTTATACGTTATACACTTTCAGACGTTTGTCAAAGTATACAAATGAGTTGATGACTTCCTCACCCAGATACTTTTATTTCTTTGTTTCTAATATTCACAAATTGCTCAATTACTGACAGATGATTGTGATAGCTTTCATTTTAATAGTCATAAATATGGTTGTTGTGGTATTTTTTCAAATGTTTGTTGCATTATCCTATTTGTATGCCTAATACATTGATTATTTAACTTAAATTTAATTTTATTTCACGTTTTATTAGTGTACTATGTTTTAATATAAAAATTCTCAATTGTTGTTAATGAAACGTTTTACTTACAGCAAGGCGAAATGGCTCGGGATATTGCTGAGAGGAAAGAATTCACCGAGGTAATAAAACTACTTGACAATCCACCAGTAACTGTCATCCACGTAGAACAGCAAATCAAGAAACCTACCAAATCCTCCAAGAAGAGAGAAAAGGACAGCAAACACTTCTCAGGACAGTGGAGTGAAAGAAAAGAAAGACAAGCATAAAAAGTAAATACGGTGCAATAATAAATCTTTACTAAATATTAATTTGCGGATTGATTTTTAATAATTCGGCAAAGCGACATTTCATTTATGCAAAAATATTTTATATATATATATATAAGTTGTATGAATGTTTTATCAAATGCTATTAAAAATATCTTAACAAATACACTCAAGAGCCAAAACATTAAGACCACCCCTACATTTTGTAATGAACTTGCGTGGATGACGCGGAAGGTACGTGATCAGGTGGAAGTGGTATTTAACTGGTATTAAGTGGTGGTATTAATCCATGCCAAGGCGGGTTGAAGCTGTGTTGCCCGCCAAAGGTGGGCCAACTCGTTATTGACAGGTGGTCATAATGTTTTGGCTCTTGAGTGTATGAGTCAAAAAAAAAAAAAGTTAAAACAGAGATTATTATGCATTCCTTTTTATTCTAAATATTGTAACCATGCTTCCTCCTACGCATTGGCGAAAGCGCTCCCTGTGGTGTTTCGGAGAAATGATCAGTTTTTACAGACTCTCTCTCATCCGGAGAGGAAGTATATTATGCGCATCCTGCGCGTATCTCAGTATCGGGTTTTCGCCTTAGAAGTGGAATCCTTCCACGAATGTACAATCATACGTATTTAAATGTGGCAAATATTGTATGCCTTTTAAATGTGTGCATATGGTGTTGGTGTGTGTCAATAAAGCTGTGAGTTCTCCAACCTATACCTGAAGTATTTCAACCCAACCACAGCCAATTGCATAACCTGCACACTATAATACCTTAAAAAAGAAAAAGCAAGTGGTTATTGAGTGACTAGAACTGTTTACTTAAAATATTGTTTTTATTATTTTAATAAATAAACCTTATTAAAAGACAAAAAATTTTAACCTACATTAAAAAAAAAAAATACTTAACGTTGCTTTTGCTGGGAAGACACAATTTCATTAAAACTTGAGAGTTTTCATTGTAAACGTTTATATATTTAGTTATGTAGTACACAATAATTAAAAGCAATTGTAAAAATTTTATGCATGTTTATATATGTTGAATAACTGAAAGATTTAATTTAATCAACCAAATTACAATGCAATTATTCATTTACTCGATTAATTACATACTGTTAATTTTCAAAATTTTTAATTACTGAAAAGTATTCATAAAACTATATAACATTGTTATATATACAGTTATATATATATATATAACATATAGTATATATAACAAGTACGTATAGTTGTATGTAATATAAGTATTAACATAGTATAGTTATGTTAATAGTTGTTATTTTACATAGTTATATCATTTTTAATATAGTTATATAACATATTATGTTATATAACATAACTATATTTACATGATATTAAAATAAACAATGTAATCTCCAAAATGTAATAATTTTATCAATACCAAAAATACATAACTTTTGCAACTGATTTCTTTTTAGAATAGTTGTGTTCATGTATTTGTCCAATAAAATAATAAAAGAAAACAAATTAAAAATATTTTTCTTCTTACAGAGCAAGAAAAAATCACAAAGTGCATTTTTCTGAAAAGGAGAAAAAGGGCAACATTAGCCCTTATGGATGCCACATGTACCCAGACATGAATTACTTTCCTTCTCTTAAACTAAAGTCACTGCCACAAGAGCCCCTGAAATCAGGAGAACAGTATTATGCAGACCTTGCCGGCAATATTAAAAAAGGTAAATCATCTTGGACTACAATTATATTTATTTATACATAATTATATTGTATTTTGTGTTTTATATATACAGAGTAATGCATATTTAGAGCTATTTTCTACAGAAAATATTTTTATAAGAAAATAAAAATCTATAAAAACTGCAAGATTTACTTAAATCATAAGAACAAAAAGTTAAATAATAAGAACTTAAATACATAAAACATTTTAAAGTAATTGTTTTTATTTAATAATATTATTTTTAAGAAAATTCTTTTTGTACTTGCCTTGCCATTGGAAATAAAAATAAAAAAAAAATTTTTTAAAGAAAATTACCTTTAATTTCTGCGAATTGCAAATTATTGTATTATGATATATATACTATTGTGTGAGGTCAAAGTCATTTTTCTGCTACAAATACAAATACAGTCTCAAAAACAAAAAAGTTGGACATCACTGATTTATAGAAAATAGTTAATCAAGAAATTTTTCATAATATATATATATATATTTTATATTAAATAAAAATGCAAGTATTACTTGTTTTCAGATATAAAATTGAAGATTTAATATAAATATACAATTTGTGCAACCTATAAAATTTCTATTAATTTGAATTAACCATTCATGTGTAGCTTTTATATGCTCAGCAGTTATATTCTAACTTTTGCAGCATCTTGATAACTCTTACAAATTGAAATCATTTCAAAATATACATACATTTCAAGAGTATTGTGAATAATTAATTATATTATCCATAATACTATGTAATTAATATGAATAATATATAATAAATAAATGTATTATTCATAATGCTATGTAATTAATATGAATAATATATAATAATTATATGTTTATGAATAATATATAATAATTATATTTTGAATAATATATTTTTACAAAATATTAATATATTTTTAAAAATATTAATTATAAAACCTCTACATTGTAACACTACATAGGAAAATAAAATAAGGAGCAATTGTCTTTAATTTTAATGTAGAATTCAGGGTGTGATATAGTTTCAATACTTTAAATGTAAAACATAAATAAATTTTTAGAATAAAAACACTGAAAACGCCTTTTAGTGTTTAGTAGTTTTTTAAAAATATTGTGTAAATCTCCTACATTGTAACACTATATAGGAAAATAAAGATAAGGAGCAAACGTCTTTAATTTTAGTGTAAAATTCAGGGTGTAATATAGTTTCAATACTTTAAATGTAAAACATAAATAAATTTTTAGAATAAAAACACTGAAAACGCCTTTTAGTGACGGGTGTATATTAAAAAACACGATTAAACATATTTCTATACATAATTTTAATATTAATGATTGTATAATTTAAATATAACTCTAATAAAACATATATATCATGACATATATAGTATATATAAAACAAGTACATGTTGTTATATGTAATATAAGTATTAACATAGTATAGTTATGTTATATAACATAACTATATTTACATGTTATTAGAAATAAACAATGTAATCTCCAAAATGTAATAATTTTGTCAATACCAAAATTCATAATTTTTGCAACTGGATTTCTTTAGAACAGTTATGTTTAGAATAGTTTAGTAGAATAGTTATGAATAGTTAGTTTATAGTTTATGATCTTAAAGTATCTAACACATTTGTATATTTTTTAATATTTCAGGGACCAGTAGGTCTTGATACATGTGTTACTGTGCACCGTTTTTCAATCACGTGGAGAAAAAGCTAGACGCCAACAAAAAGAGCTTTTCGATCACATCGACAGCAGAAATGAAGACCTGAAAGCGAAAATAAACCATCTGGAGCAGAGGACTCACGACCAACTGTTCAGTTTAAACCAAAAATGAAAGAAACTTTAGCCCTGAACGGAGCGAATGTGCCGAACGCATAGATCGAAGACTATTCAGAGAGAGGAGAGAACTGGAACAGCAACAGGAAACATGTGTCAGAAAGCTGCAAACAGAAATGAAAACTTTGATAGGAAAACCCCCAAACGGTAGCAGAACCAACGGACACCACGAGAGTTCTGTAGGGAATGGCAATATAAATTATCACATCCATAATGGTAACCAGCCTTTGTTAAGGTCTAAATCGGAAGATTTACTCTCTGAAACAAACAGCAACCATAACAGCGTGTCCCTTATGTCCAGCACTGTGACAGGAGTATCGAAATTTACAAATAACAGCAATTATCAAAGGACTTTCCTTAATCCTGCGCAGTGTGGAACAAAGCCAAAAGCCAATCACATATCTAACATTTCATCAAAGATGAGATGCTTAGGATATCCTGAACTGAAGTGTGAAAGCAGAAGTGAAGGTGATCTGACCAGCTGTCATACTGAAAGGAATGAGTATGACAGCAGGTCACCAGACATTGCAGGGAACTATTCCACAAAGCCCCCTTATGCAGCTCCAACGGAAGAGAGACATTTGAAATCTAACTCTTCTAAGTTTGTACCACATCAAGACAGATGGAATGCAAATACAGTTGGAAGTGGTGTTTTTTGTGGAAAATACTCAATACAATAAGTATTCTGGTGCTCATCCTGAACCTAAACCAGGTTACCAACCAGACTCATCTAAGAATCAAACTAATTATGTGACTTCTCGACCAACATTTTGTACAAATCATAATCATGACCAAAACAGACTACACATCTCGACAATTTACAAATTGATCGCAAACACCAAGTAAGAGCTTCCTCTAATGGTCAACCAACTATGCTAAGAGACAGTGTTCCTTTATCCAGCAACCAAAATTTAAATTCAGGTGACCGAAATACTGTGCTTCCTCCTCCTGATCTAGAAAATGACGGATCTAGTTTTGTTTGAAAATACACAACTATGTACAGAAAAATAAATTATTTTTTTACATTTTGTAAAATTTTGTTCTGGTAAATTGTTTAATAAAATATGGATTTTATTAAGAGTTTTTATAAAATTCTTTAAATTATAAACGACATAAAATATTTAAAAACATTTTTACCAACTTCTCGACCAACATTTTGTACAAATCACAATCATGACCAAAATAGAATTCACATATCAGACAATTTACAAATTGAACGTAAAAACCAAGTAAGAGCTTCTTCTAATGGTCAACCTCCTGATCTAGAAAATGAAGGATCTAGTTTTGTTTGAAAATACACTACTATGTACTGAAAAATTAATTTTTTTTTTTTTTTTACGTTTTGTAAAATTTTGTTCTGGTAAACTGTTTAATAAAATATTGATTTCATTAAGAATTTTTATAAAATTTTTAAATTATAAACGACATAAAATATTTAAAAAAAACATTTTATACAAATCATAATCATGACCAAAACAGACTTCACATCTCAGAAAATTTACAATTTGATCGCAAAAACCAAGTAAGAGCTTCCTCTAATGGTCAACCAACTATGTTAAGAGACAGTGTTCCTTTGCCCAGCAACCAAAATTTAAATTCAGGTGACCGAAATACTGTGCTTCCTCCTCCTGATCTAGAAAATGATGGATCTAGTTTTGTTTGAAAATACACAACTATGTACAGAAAAATAAATTATTTTTTTTTACATTTTGTAAAATTTTGTTCTGGTAAATTGTTTAATAAAATATGGATTTTATTAAGAGTTTTTATAAAATTTTTAAATTATAAACGACATAAAATATTTAAAAAACATTTTTACCAACTTCTCGACCAGCAGAAAATGAAGGATCTTTTTTGTACAAATCACAATCATGACCAAAATAGAATTCACATATCAGACAATTTACAAATTGAACGTAAAAACCAAGTAAGAGCTTCTTCTAATGGTCAACCTCCTGATCTAGAAAATGAAGGATCTAGTTTTGTTTGAAAATACACTACTATTTTGTACTGAAAACTGTTTAATAAAATATGGATTTTTTTTTTTTTTATTATTTTGTAAAATTTTGTTCTGGTACAAATCACAAAACTGTTTAATAAAATATTGATTTCATTAAGAATTTTTATAAAATTCTTTAAATTATAAACGACATAAAATATTTAAAAACATTTTATACAAATCATAATCATGACCAAAACAGACTTCACATCTCAGAAAATTTACAATTTGATCGCAAAAACCAAGTAAGAGCTTCCTCTAATGGTCAACCAACTATGTTAAGAGACAGTGTTCTTGCCCAGCAACCAAAATTTAAATTCAGGTTTTGTCCCCAAAATTTAAATTCAGGTGACCGAAATACTGTGCTTCCTCCTCCTGATCTAGAAAATGATGGATCTAGTTTTGTTTGAAAATACACAACTATGTACAGAAAAAATAAATTATTTTTTTTTTTTTTTACATTTTGTAAAATTTTGTTCTGGTAAAGCTGTTTACTAAAATATGGATTTTATTAAGAGTTCTTATAAAATTCAGAAAATAAATTATTTTTTTTACATTTTGCATTATAAATAATGATATAAAATATTTAAAAAAATTTTTACAAAAATTCTTTTATTTATGAATTCGCAATTATTATATTCTCAATAATCATTTATTCCTTTAAATATAAAATCAAGAAATATGGATGGAAAAGGATATAATGGAGCACCAAATTATCCAAATCGATCAAAGCAACAAATCTCTAACTATGCTGCTCTGCAGGCATAGTTAGAGATTATGTTCGGTTTATAATTAAGCGCAAAGATATACACTCAAGAGCCAAAACATTATGACCGCCCCTACATTTTGCAACGAACTCGCCTGGATGACGTGGAAGGCACGTGATCAGGTGGAAGTGGCATTTAACTGGTATTAAGTGGTGGTATTAATCCATGCCGAGGCGGGGTGAAGCTGTGTTGCGCGCCAAAGGTGAGCCAACTCGTTATTGACAGGTGGTCATAATGTTTTGGCTCTTGAGTGTATATCATGTTGAATACATAAAGAGTATGAAGAATCTCTCGTAATAGAAACAAACATTAATCAGCCTTAATCGTTAAAATAAATATTTTCACTCATTAAATATTTAAACACAAAGAACTTTTTATAAAAATAGTTATCTTGTGTACTAATTAACTTTCTGTAAGCATTAACGAGTATCTTGCACTTTATTACATGCCATATTTAATAGAAACAAAAAATAATAACAATAAAAAATAAATCATAGTTTACTGTACGTTTTTTCTCTTTTAAATATTTTTAACGATGCTATTAATAAATATTTTTTTTATTATTTAAAACAATGGCAGATTATGAACAATTACAGCAAAATAAAAGAACAACGAAAAAAAAAAAGAGCAGAGAATACAACAAAACATTTTCTCTAATTTAAATCTTTTAGCCACTGAAAAGTTTTAACGATGCTATTAATAAATATACATTACATTACTATTAGAACACGACAGAATGGATATGACGGATAAATGTTACATTTTTTTAAATCTTCAAAGTACAGTGTTCTCGGCTCTTCAAATCTGCACTGGCAAAAACTATTATTCGCTGAATCCTGCAATTCATTGTACTCACAACGACGGAAATTCCTATGTAAATTTTCAAAATACTCTGCTGCCATTTAATTAACAATAACAGATTTACTCGATAAGTGCAGTGATAAGAACTAAAAAATTATTTCAGATTCTTGCGGTGCGAAACCAAAAATCTTGTATAAAAATAAATTACACTTCTAAGTAACAGGTGGACTGAAAAGTTCGTAGGCTGACACATAGATGGCGCTACTAGTATTAATTTCATATGAGTTTTAGTTAACCCTAACCTTCAAAAGACGCGTGTATAAATTTAACAGCTGTTGCACTATTAGTATGTGATTCGGCTGACTGTCGATTGGACTCCGGTGTGAAATGATGGAGCCATGTTTCATCCATTGTCACATATCGACGCAAAAATTCGGGTTTATTAAGATTGAACAGCTCCAAACACTGCTTAGAATCATAAATTCGTTGTTGTTTTTCTTCGATTGTGAGCTCTGCGCGGCACCCACTTTGAACAGAGCTTTCGCATATCCAAATATTCATTCACGATATATCCAACACGTTCCTTTGATGTCTTTAGGGTTTCAGCTATCTCAATCAACTTCACTTTACGGTTATCAGAAATTATTTTGTGGACTTTTTTTGATGTTTTCGTCGGTAACAGCCTCTTTGGGGCGTCCACTGCGTGCATCGTCCTCGGTGCTCATTTCGCCTCGTTTAAATTTAGCAAAAACCACTTGATTTTCCTGGTGCAAAGTCCGAATAATGCTTATCAAGCCAAGACTTGGCTTCAATAGTATTTTTTCGCCAAAAAGCAATGCTTTATTAACACACGAAATTCCTTTTTATCCATTTTTCAAACTAGCAAAAGTTGATTCACTAAAAATGCTATAACTCCCATACTACTAGTTCAACAGTTGTCAAATTTATACACGTGTCTTTTGAAGGTTAGGGCTGACTAAAAATCATATGGATTTAATACTAGTAGCGCCATCTATGTGTCAGCCTACGAACATGTCAGCCCAACTGTTATGTACTAAAAAATTATATTTTCCACTGTACATTTTTGCCGATTCACATGTGTACAAGCTAAATGAAATGTGCCTACTTTACAGCTTAGAATTGGCTGTGCTTTTTATGCTTTCGTTTCGGCTCAGATTTTGCAGCTATACAATGATAAATTTTTACTTGTTAATTTAATAGATTGATGTTTTTTTGGTGTGTTTCATCATTGGGCATTTGATAATTAATTGTTTAATCGTTCTAAGGTAATATATTTTTATTAAGTTGTTGTTATTCTAATGCAGCTGGCAATATACAGACAATTAATCTTTATGCCATAAGCAACGGCTGTACCGTTGTTACTCATTTAGCACTACCCAGGGGGCACGTGTAGCTTGAAGATATGCTACGGACGCGAGTAACACTACCCCCACAACGCTCTATGATCACATTAGATCGGGACCTACGGTTTCAAGTGGATTTCCAAACCACTAACGAACATCCATGCCACCGCCAGGATACGAATATGAAGCCTGTGGTACCAAAGGCCAGAAATCTAGCCACTCGGCCTTTATTAAGTATCATAATGTTTTCCTTGCATATTATTGCGTTATTTAAGTAACATAATATTATGTTACTTAAATGTAACTAAATAAATGTAATGTTATTAAACAAATAATGTTTCGTGTCTCAAATCTAACTTGCGTTTGCTGACGAAAACACCTGCGCATCAGTGATTTTTCCCAAAAGTTAAATTATAGAGTAAATTATAATATATATAATAAAAATTATATTAATAATTATATATTATCATTCCCAATTACCCATGATCTGGCAGCACTTGGCAGTGATCAACGGGGTTGGCAATGCTTTTTGTTTCGTATTTCATGGTAAAATATGTAAAACCCTATTACCCGCATCTGAACTGAATGCAATGACGCCATTGAAATTAATTTTGGTACTTACGTATTAACGCTACCTTGGCTGCAGATTTGGCGGTTTTTAAGAGTCGCCAATCTAACAGCTACAGATTTGCTGATTTTTGACGCCATTTTTAGTGCTACAAAAATGCGTATTTGGGATTTGCCAGAAACAGAACAAGATGCAATTTTATTTTTTCAGGAGCGAAATGTTTTATCAAAAAAAACGAAAATGTCCCAATTCCCATGACATGAAACTTTCTTTTGGTAAACGTAAGTTTTGGAAATGCAATTTCAGTCAGTGTGCTTATCATGTGAGACTTAGAAAAGACAACTGGTTTGAGGGAAGCAGAATTTTAAAACCGCCAAATCTGTAGCTGTGGTTGGCGTTCAAAAGATAACTGTGTGCGCGTGCGAACAGCAGGATTGCTCTTTATTGCGCAACTGTAGCCAAGGTAGCGTTAATACGTAAGTACCTTAATTTTATTATAGCTTGTAAAACGAACATTTTCTCTCGCTTATTTTACAATTTATTGTAATATAATTGATTTCAAAAATTTTGTAACTAAAAAAAAAAAAAAATAAATCTTCTACTATAAATTATCCGAGCGATAACGAAAAACGCAAGAGAAAAAAAAAAAAAAAAAATAGTAGCCTAAAATAAGTTTCTAATGATTTTGATGAAAAGTTAAAAAATCAAAAGTGAAAACATTAATGTGAATGAAAAGAGCAGCATTTCAATGGCCGAGTATAATTAACATCCAGTGTGACCTTGTAACAGCAATCAAGCAGATAAGTCGGGCAATTATCCGCAGAGAACCATATATTTAGGGGGCACCATCAAGAATCTTGCACGCTCACACAAAAAGTAAATCTGCCGCTTTAAAGATAATGAGTAAAAAAAGACAGGTTAATGCATATATATATATATATATATATGCATCGCGAATGTTATTACGGATTTCTTATACTGTGATTTGACTGCGTCTCTGTGAAGTACATGAAAATTAAGTTTTGTGGTTTTGTTATGAAGATTGATCATGTTCGTAATTCCTTCCTTCTGCTTTCTCATTTGATTTTTGTATTGATATGTCTCTTTATCAATCCTATATACACTCAAGAGCCAAAACATTATGACCATCTGTCAATAACGAGTTGGCCCACCTTTGGCGCGCAACACAGCTTCAACCCGCCTTGGCATGGATGCCACAAGTCCTTGGTAGATGGCCGGAGACAGATTGTACCAGATGTTTAAAGAACGGTCACGCAAATCCGAGATATTGCGAATTGGTGGTCTTTGAACTCTGAGCTGCCGTCGCAGGACATCCCAAATGTGTTCTATCGGATTGTGATCCGGTGAGTTAGGCGGCCAGGACATTAACTGGAATTCAGCATCATGTTCCTGGAACCACTCCAACACAATTTTAGCCTTGTGACAAGGGGCGTTGTCCTGTTGGAACATTCCATTTCCAGCTGGAAAAACAGGGGCCATGTAAGGGTGCAACTGGTCCGCAATGATGTTCAGATACCCCTGTAGCATTCATGGTCTGCTCTACCACAACCACGGGTCCCAGAGACGCCCAAGAGAACGTCCCCCAGAGCATAATACCGCCACCACCGGCCTGTGTATGACCTACTGTACATTGAAGGAGCAACTGTTCGCCTGGAAGACGGCGTATCCTGACACGGCCATCGGCGTGATGAATGACAAACCATGATTCATCTGACCGGGCAACTCTCTCCCACTGATCCATGGACCAGTCACGATGTTCCCGGCCCCAGCGCAGGCGCAGGCGCAGTTGGCGATGACGCTTGGTCAGCAAAGGCACACGAGTGGGACGTTTGCTGCGTAGCCCCATATCCAACAGTGTGCTCCGATACTATTCTACTTGGCCCTGCATTGAATTGGGCTGTCAGCTAAGCCACTGTCTGGCTTCGGTTTTGCTTCACCATGCGAGACAGTCTCCGACGACCTTTTTCTTTGATAGCGTGTGGACATCCAACACCATGTCGTCTACTGCTGGTTTCACCGTCATTCATCCACTTTTCATAAGTACTAACAACTGTAGATCGCAAACAACCCACGAGTCGTGCAGTTTCGGAAATACTTGTTCCGAGCCATTACAATCTGCCTTCTATCAAAGTCGCTTAGATCCGCAGCCTTCCCCATTACACACACAGAAATGAGTGAAAGAATGATTCTTCAGATTCTCCAGCAGCAGTTAAATACCACTTCCACCTGATCACGTGCCTTCCACGTCATCCAGGCGAGTTCATTGCAAAATGTAGGGGTGGTCATAATGTTTTGGCTTTTGAGTGTATATATATATATAGATAGATGGATTCTTCAGTCTATATATACGTCTCTAAACAATTATTTTGCCTGCTCCATGTTATCATCGGAATACATCACTAGATGTGTCTTTGAATTTCGAACCGAACAGAGGTGTATGTATTCCTTGAAAAAACTATCCTCAAGGTATTATAATTAATTTCTGTTGTGGTTTTATAATTATTTCCTTTGGTTTTAAAGATTTCCTAAACATGTATTCACACCGTGCCATTGTATGTTTTGTACATATTTTTGTGTTCCTTTTTTAAATGGCAATGCAATTCTAGCCATTCAACCTTTTGATTTGTGTGTTTATTAAATGCTTTTCAGTTTTGTTGCTGCAACGTATGCAATGAAACTTGAACACATTTTTTTTTTTTTTAGAAGGCTGAATGAGAAGAATTTCAGCGTTTTTGTATTGCAAATGCTATAATGGTTTTCTTATAAAATATGAGTATAGCGTTTGTTGTGTAAAATGGTTCCTCCTAATTCCATCCTTTTCAGTTTTCCTTTGGTTTTATTGTTGCGTTTATATATATATATATATATATACACGATGGCCGAAGGCTATGTTCGGTACCACAGATATCGGGTTCGAGTCCCGGCGGTGCCATGGATGTTTGTAGTGGTTCGGAATCCACTTTAAACCGCAGGACCCGGTCCTAATAGGATCGTAGAACGTTGCGGGGGCATTGTTACTCCGCGTCCGTGGCTTACCATCAAGTTACACGCGCCCCCTGGGTAATGCAAAAGTGAGTAACGTCTGTGCAGAGCTTGCCTTAAGGCATCCAAGACGTCCATGTCTGTTTGCCAGCTGCATTGGAAAAAAAAAAAAACACCGGAACTACTTTCTAGATACGATAAATGACATTGCCGGGAGTGCGGTTCCCAGCATTCTCACAGAGACTGCTCATTTCACACATTGACATATAGCTAGAAGGATGAGTGATTATACGTCAGTCAACATGTATCTGATGATCTGTGGAGTCAGTCAACATGTATCTGATGATCTAACAGGGCGCCTCTTTAATTTCAAATGGAATGTCAATTTGAAAGAGTTGCACAACACTTGTCCGGATTATTTATAATGAGGACACAGACTGATAACACCACAATAGACAACGCCGAGGAATTAGTTGCATGTTTTGTTCATGGAGGAGTCCAAAACATTCAAAATTGCTTGGTTGCCAAAACCTCTATTGAAAATTCACATGGAGTTTATAATTGATATTGGTGTCGCTGTATGGCACGTTTTTTCCACTAAAAAAAGCAATGAAGTATCTTCTCAGACGTTAAAATGACAGCTATTACAATAGTTATAAAATTTCAATAACACATGAGAATTTTTGGTACTTACGTATTAACGCTACCTTGGCTACAGTTGCGCCAATAAAGAGCAATCCTGCTGTTCGCACGCGCACGCAGTTATCTTTGAACGCCAACCGCAGCTACAGATTTGGTGGTTTTAAGTGGAATTCTGCTTCCCCCAAACCAGTTGTCTTTTCTAAGTCCCACATGATAACCACACTGACAGAAATTGCATTTCCAAAACTTACGTTTACCAAAATAGTTTCATGTCATGGGAATTGGGACATTTTCGTTTTTTGGTAAAATATTTCGCTCCTGAAAAATAAAATTGCATCTTGTTCTGTTTCTGGCAAATCCCAAATACGCATTTTCGTAGCACTAAAAAATGGCATCAAAAATCAGCAAATCTGTAGCTGTTAGATTGGGCGACTTAAAAAACGCCAAATCTGTAGTTGTTAGATTGGCGACACTTAAAAACCGCCAAATCTGTAGCCAAGGTAGCGTTAATACGTAAGTACCGAATTTTTAATGACCTACAAGATCTGCCAGATAAAAATATATTGAAAGTAGTATGCCAAAGTTTGTAGAATAGGTACCACGAAAATAGTGACATTAATGATCTTTTGATTGAATTAGATATAGCCAAAGAATTATTTACTGGAGATGTAAAGCTTCTCATAAAAGCTGTTAGTTCCATAACATTAATAAGTTACTGTATGTAGTGCCAAATCTTCAGATTGCACTAAAAATAATGCTTACAATACTTATAATAATGTTTAATACACGTTTGTGAGAAAAATTTCGTAAACTATAAAGCTTGTAAAAAACATGTTTATAATCATTCATGTCTAAAAAAATAATTTTATTTCAGTTTGTTGTCTTAAAAAATTAATATTTTGTCTTTAGAAATTAATACTGTAAAGAATCTAAGTGCAGAAAATTACATAAAAGATTTGCTGATCTAAAGAGTGGAGGAAAAAAAAAAAATGCTTCAGGTAGGTTAATTGTTCATACTGTGCAAATACTGGTTTAAAAAACTACATCATTATTTGTTAAAAACAAATAAACTCATTTTTTAATTTTTTTTTTCCTTATGAAAATTGTTTTAATTATACTTTTAAAAAGACGCCGAAGATCAGCTTATCGAAGACGTCAGAAATGCACACAATCAATGTGAAATGCCCTTTTTTGATCGGGAATAAATTAAAAATTTGCCTTACATTACTAATAAAGGTAATTTTAAAATACTAATGATCAAGATAAATGCTTTTAGATTTGATTTTGATTTAAAACGGAGATTTTAAATCAAAATGGTATATTTTGGAAAGACTGCAACAGACCAAAAGGCATATTGTGACTCTGCATTGAAGCAGTTACAATATAACTGAAATCATCAAAACAGTTACAATACACTTGACAACATCGAATCAGTTACAATACAGTTGAAATTATCAAAAGTTCATCAATGGGTTACTAAAGCATTCACTTTTATATCTTGAATGCTTTAGAAACATGAAAACCTCTAAAGCCTGTTTCTTCCAAACAAACCCGATGGAGGTTGCATAGAATCCCAGATGAAAAATAAGTCTATATTTAAGAAAGAAAATTTGTTCTGGTGCCAAATACTGAACAAGTTCCTTGATGTAACTCTAATACTTTCAAAACTTAGTTTAGTTTTTGCAGCCATAGAGAAAAAAAAATAGACAGCAACAAATCAATATAATTATAATACACTCATCTTGATGCAACTCGAGATATATATAAAAACAAACCAGCTGTACATTATTGTGTGATTGAAAATATAAAAATGGAGCATTAAAAATTCTCATTAACAAAGAATCATTTTAAGGTTTCCATGCAATTTTTTGAGGGCCTCAATCAAAAATTTTTTAAGGATTTCACATTATGTTGTTATGCCACTGATATATCAATCTATATCTATGCCAGTCAAATTTTTTTTTAAATGTATCCAAAATATAAATTAGCTATTAAAATAATTAATTTTTCTTGAAATCGTGTACAATTTTAATTAAAATATTGAAAAATTGGTTCTGATATTGGATAATCTGAAGTAAAATAATTAGCATTCGACAGTAAATGGTGTCCATAAAATTGAAATCAAGAACTCTGAAAACAATCACATTTTTATTAATATTTCCATGTTATTATTTAATTTATAACAAATATTTATCTATAAAAGAAAAAAATCAGAAAATGTTTGCAATACATTTCATTTTTTTTAACTATTATTATTCTAAACCATCTGATTTTGACCAAGGATCAATATAATTTTCTATAGTTAATGATTTGAAGACCTGCATTTTTACAGGATATTTTAAAGCTCAGTTAATTTACCTATAGACACAACAATAATTCTGTCAACAAGTAGAAATTTTTCATTTTCTGGACTGTAACCTTTAACAAGATCTATTTCATCGCTTTTTACATTCACCTAAATTAAAATGAAAGCTACATTAAAGAAAAATAGTAAAGGGAAATGTAATCATTAAAAACATTTATTACAACTGGGAAAATATGAAAATTTTCAAAAATTACTTAAAGGAGACTGTTTGCCTTGATATCCCTAATTGTCTGTCACTAATGAAATTTACACTATATGTATCTCATGAATAGGATGCTAATTTGCAAAAGTAGTAGAACCTATCTCACAATAATTTTCGAGAAAATCTAATTTGAAAAATTAAAATACTTTTATATATTAAAAAAAACTTCATTGATATGTGATTTTTATTTTATTTTCATTTTAATACCATACTTTATACCCCCTTTCCCCACACAAACACATTGACTTATTGTATGAAAAAGCATACTTTTATTTTAAAGTGTTACAATTTAATTGTCATCAAATTTCAATTTTTTTTCAAATATACGCATTTTTTAAAATAGTGTGTCTGATGCAGCAATTGAATATGAGAAATAGGAAAACTTATTTTGAGATTCAGGAAAAAAAAACGCATGTTATATTCAACATACCAGTTTTTTAATTTATGATCAATATTAATTGAACAACTATATTTAATTATGTAAGAGCTAAGTTGATAAAAAATCAGCAGAATCAATATGTTTTATAGCATCTACAACACTTTACGAACACACAGTTTATGTTACTTCAAATTTGCTCACATTTAAGAAAATTATTCAGTTTTGTCCTTTTCTTTCACTGAAGATACAGATTCACCAACTTTCTCATAAAACATTTTTAAAACACAATTAAAAAATGTTCTTTAAGTCTTTAAGTTTTTTTTTTCTGTTCCATGCTATCATACCTTTTATTTGCTACTTCTATAAATAAATCCTTCCAAAGAGATTTCTAATTGAGTTGTCTATTCTGTTCCGATTTTAGCCAGTTACCATCCTAGTCATGACTTACACATAGTATAAATTTCAATCGAATTGGTATGGACAGTTTGTGATCTCTTCTCATCAGTAATAAAAAATAAATATATTCAAACATAGATTTATGCATAGATGCTTAGTATATAAAAAAAATAACATAAAAAGTGGAACTGAGGGAGTACAGGGAAATGAATTGTGAAATCTCTATACATTTACATCACTTATGGAGTAATATATATATCTACTCAGCTGACTATATATATCTACTATATTAACAATCTTTACTTTGTTGGAGAAGCATCTCTTCATGGTCATTATTAGCTTTTGAGGCCATAAAAATATTCACAAGAAATAAACTATGTAAATACAAAGAATTATTTTTAATATTAAAAATTAAAGCACTTACATTACAAAAGAAGAAAAATACTCAGTTTTATCCATATCAAACATCTCTTGAAATTTATGGCATCATATCATATTATTGCTGCGTATTCAATAAAATATAATTTAACAGATGTATAAATGAACACTTTTAAATAAGCAATTATTTAAAGACATGTTTGCTATGAAAAATAAAATAATAAAAAAAATCCATAAATAAATTTATTTATAACAAATGAGATTTTAATAAACTATTATGTTTTTATATAAAATTAATAGCAGTATGATATATTAATAATATTTATAATATCGGACTATTCAAAGGTCAAAAATTGGAAAGATTTGAAAACTTTACCACCAATTTTTTTTTTATTATTCATTGCACTTTCCTTTCTTCTTTTATTATATTTAATAAAAGAACTTAATAATTTATATGAATTTATTTAATTAATTTATATGCAGTTATTTATCATAACTTTAATAGCTAATTCTGGTATTTTAATTATTAAGGTTTTAAATAACTAGAAGTACTTTGAAGTTTTAGGTGACTAGAATTATTTTTGAAGTTGCTAATGTTAAGATATTACAGTGAAGGTTTCAATTGATTTGACTTAATAAACTAAATTAATTATTGTAATTTTAGAGTATACACAGTAGGAGAAAACATAAAATTGAAAAGCCCATTTATTTAAAAAATAATTTTATAATATAGATATTTAAAAAACATTATGGATTACAATCATAGGCCTATAACATATTCTAAAAATTCTGAAGTTTTTTAATGTATACAATAAGATAGATACAATAGGAGACAAGATAACCAGTTGTGGTGGTGCTGTGTTTACCAGAATGGTCTCTATATCCCCAGGCTTCGCCTCCATGGATTTCTTTTTAGGGATACATTGAAAAAGCAGGTATGCACAAAACTACTTACTAGTCTCCAGGATCAGCATCATTTTATCACTGCTACATGCAACTTTGTAACACTTTCAAGATAACAAATGTGAATTGTTAATAAAGATGTTCACTGTGACCAATGGATAAGTTTTCAAATGCTATTAGCAGTGACATTTATCAGTTGACTTGTATGTCGTAATTGATATCATGAAGATGTATTGACATGATACATATTGTTTATCCATTAAATTTTTTTTTCCCTTTATTCCTCAACCATTTTGTATATTTTGGCTTGTATCAGTTACTTAGTATTATATTATATACATGAGGGCAATATTTGTTCTTACTAAGTTGATTCTGCCATATAATTTTATAACTTTTATTTGGCCATAACTCTAATAGCTTTTGAAATATGACTACAGCTGGAATTTACCATTAAAGGATACCAGTCAGGTATTCATCTTGAAACACATTTATCATACCTAATTTACTTCATTAATACATTTACTATACCTAGACATCACATTCATGATTTTGGCTGACTAGTTATTTGAGCCATGGCTTAAGTATTCACATACTATATGAACTACAAATTGATTATTTTAATATGCATTCCTTTTTTACTAACTATAGAGAAAGACTTATGCTAACACTACTACATTATTTTTTTATTTAATATATAGGAAAATAATATTTTGTGTCAATATAATACAATATTAAATACTTACATTTAATGCTTTCTTTAAAATTTTTCTCCATTCAATCGGACTCTATTTTGATAGAATTCCTTTTCAACTTTCCTGAAGTAGAAGAAAAAAATATATATACATGTCCTAAATTATAAAAATTTGTACAGATATTTGTATTGTAATTCATTTAAGCATAAATATATCACTACATAGAAAATTAATAAATGCATCTAAATGGTTATTAATATTACATAACTAGAAAATAAGTTTTAATTGAAATATTTCATATATATAAAAAAAACATAAATAGGTAATATATAATTTGTTTACAAACATAAAAAAAATTAAAAACAATAATAATAAAAAATAAAAATCGACTAATAAACAATTGTGCATAGTTTCAGAATTTTTGCTCCTTTTTTCCCTTAATAATACAGATTTATCACTCTTTATGTTCTCAAGGAATTTATTTCAGAGACACAAATAGTTACAAAGTATCAATCGATTACATGTTGGATTGCATTCATAACAACAAGTGTTGCCCAAGTGTTGAAATTAAACAGAAAGAAACTTAACAAAAGATGAACAAACTTTTATTGAGTTTTCCATTTTCGTAAATAACATAAAAACTGACAAACATATGATATTTTAAAACGAATCATGGCCAGGAATTTAAATGTTGTATTGTGATGCATGTGAGATATCAATTAGCTTTCACTAAAAATTAAATTAATGTTATAGAAATGTTATGTAAATATTACACTACATCTATTAAAAGAATACAGAATCACATTGCCTGTATCTTTTTGAAGGTTTTTAGAAGTTTATGCCAAGAAAGGGAATGCTTTAATATAATAGTTAACAGCCCTCATTGAAGAAAGCATCACTGATAAAAGTGGTATTTATTTGGATTGTTCCAAAGCATGTAATAATGGCAAATTAAATTAACATTTCTCTCAATCATAAAACTGTTTCATGGACCCAGGATGTCATGCATAAATCATCTTAATCTTTTATGGAATAATACACAATGACATAAAAGGTAACTGTTTATTAGCATTTAAATTCATACTTTGATTGAAATTATGCTGTGATGCTTCTAGTCAAAATCAGAAATAATTAAAAAAATTCTTACAGAAATTTGTAATTTTCAGATTTATTTTATGATATAACTTTAAGCAATATTAAAATTTGGTTTTTATTTGTAATTTGTTTTCCATTATTCTTATTTGTATTTTATTATTTTATGCCCTACTGTATTTTTTCCTTTCTTTTATGTTAATTTATAATTTTTAATATATTAAAACAATTGTTTTATCATCTCAAGTGCTTTTATAATCAAGGATGTTTTAATATTAAGATTGGAGAGAATAACATTTACTGAAAAATAGTTTTTAGCTAGTGGAAATGCATGCAAATTTATCATATCAATTATTTAGTAAATAATATAAAGAATTTGACACATAATGTTAAATTTAAAAATTAAAAATTGATTCATCGATTAATGGTAGCATTATCTATTCAGGAAAAAAAATAAATAAATGTTTTTAACAAAAGCAAGCAACATATTTTTTATTTTCACTAACTTTTTGTAATTCCTAAGCCAGCTTTAATAACATTATCTAAGCGTAGAGAAGGAAGTGTTTTAGTCACTGAATTGGTGGCATCTCCTAAGTCATCTGACTCCACGCTCTCAAAATCTTCGTCTTCTTCATCACTTTCTTCTTCTTCCTATAAAAAATATAATAGCTACAATTCTAGAAGAATAAATCAAATATTTGTTTAATATGAATAAATATATTTTATTTTACAAATATCTATCACATATTATTTTTAAATTGAAATAATTAAAGACAATAATAACTATTAAATAAATTATTACAGACAGCAAAGAATAAAAACTAACATTAAAAAAAAAATTACAAAAATTTATTAATTTTGTTAATCAAATTTTATTTTATTTCATAAGATAGTATTATAAAGAAGTCAGGAATATATCAAAAACTTTCCAACATCTTGATAACAGACTAATATATTGCTTCCCTTACATATATATCTATAAAAAAAAAATTATCTTTCCTCAATACACAAAGAAAAAAAAAATTCAGGTATTTATATATATATTTTTTATACACATATTTAAATATTCCTGGTGATTAATTTGCATCTTAAACTCAAATAGAGAAAAAAAAAGCCTGCCTTCTCTTAACCAATCATATACATTTTAAAGTGTCTGTTAAAATTTTTTTTATTGCTATCAGTTATAATGGCTACTATTTTTTATAACAATATTATAAAATATGGTTAATAGAACAGATGTAGGATGCATCAAGAAAGTAAAAAACTGAGAAAGTCTAACTGAACTTGTTATTTTTAGTTATCAATTTATCATAATTCGAATTGTGGCATTTAATTTTATTAGCTAATCATTCAGCTCAAATTTTTTATAAACAATTTTTTTCAGTGTGTTACTGAAAATTACGATTATATACATATGAATGATCAAATATAACAATTGCATTGACAAAATGGGCAAATTGAAATTTCAACAAATCACTTTCAAGAAATTTTAAACTATTCTTAATTATTTTTATTATCAATAATAACTATTCTTTATTTTATTTATTACTATTTTTAATTAATTAACTTATTATTTTCCATATCAATGAGAAAACATTTCCTTTCCATAAAAATTTATTTACAGTTCTTGTAAATTTTTGAATAATTAATCTTGTCAAGAATCTATTTCTATGATAGGTTTTATCCCTCATACTTGTAAAATGAATCACATATGAGAGTAGGTACAATTTTAATTCTATAAATTTCTTTTAAAAATGTTAATAACTCCAAATTACATTCATGTTATTCATTAATTTTGCCTATTTTTCAATTAATTTTCTTTTGCACCATGAAGGTAAAAAAAATCATTGTTTTATGTAGAAAATTTTTATACTTCATTAATAATTTAACTAATTATTTTTGAAGCAATTATAAAACATACTTTGTAATGAAAATATTAAAGTAGGTTTTATTGCTTTTATTTTAATATCTTAAAGTGGATTTACTTATTACAACTGTTTGATTATTTGCATAAATTTCATTTTCAAAATTCAATACATTTTTATGCCTTTCTCAGTGTTTTTGCATGCATATAAATTTTGATTATTGTTGCCTGACATTACTTTATTTTTTATTTTCTTTTAGAAACACTCAGTTCATTATATCTTTTACTATTTGTAATTTCCTTTTACCATTTTAGTATTTTTTTGATACATAAAATAACTTTTTGTGTAACAAAAAAATTTTTGTTACATAAAAAGTTATTTTAATTGCTATTAATAATATTGTAGCTATTTTATTACCCGACAATCAAATAAAACAATATTGTAGAGTTGTGTTTTAGTTGGAGACATTATTCATTGATGTGCAAAAATCGTCAAATCATATGTTGTGATTTTATCAAGAAAATTTGCATATTTTATTTCGACAAAGTGAAAGTTACAGCTACTTTGTGATTAAAAATGTTAAATGTTTTTATCATTCAAAATTTTAAACATTTTATTAATTTATAAAAGGAATTTCTAATTAACTTTTAAATAAATGATGTTTTTGGACATCCATTCATTTTACGGCTTAGTTACGATTAATTTTATTTTTCATTAATCCTTGTAATTAAAAATTGAATGAAATAATATGTTAGTTTGACACAGGTGTAATTTTTAATACATATGCACTGTCCCATTTTTAAAATACGAACATAATCTGTAATAAAAAAAACATGCAAAATTTTTAATAAAATGCATTTTAAATGCAGAAAAAAAGTATTAGGGAAGAATATAAAATGCTTTTGACAACATTGAAACACACATTAAATACATTGTTATAAATTAAATTTTATACTTATAAAAAGACATGAAAATATGTTTTCACTTCCAATTTAAGATTAAATGATGTTTCATTTGGAATTATATTATTCTCAAATAAACATGGTATATTGGAAATCAATTTATAATTTTTCAGATAGATATTTGTATGCAAATATTTAAAAATTTAACAAAGTTAATTTTATTTTATTTTAATTTTGACACAGACCTTGCATAGATTAGATTGCTCCACAACAAAAGTAAGAATAAATTTCTGAGCACCTCTTCAAAATTTACTTTATTAATTAGGATTTTAAAGTTATAAATGTGCCTTTACAGGTTATTTGGAAATATTTTTTCCTTCTTTTTTGCATATATTTTGTGACATTATGTAGAAGTTTGTACCTCTTGACGTTGTTTGGCAGTCTTTTTCTTTTTTGCATATCTTTGCGACACTATAGAAAAATTCGCATGTGAAAGAAGAGGTGTAATTTTAGCTAAAACTGGAGTAAAGTTTTCATTAGTTGGTTTTTTCGTTTTTAAAAGCTGTTTATGGTATTGTATGGCAGATGATATACGTGAATAGTGACGAACAAAAAAAGTTGTTCGTAAACTATTCTGAAGATTTAATGAAAACATTTTTAAATTTTAACGTTATTTAATGACTTGACTTGACTAGGTGCTTTGAGGTTTATGTCCCCTAATGCTACTTTATCGCTTATTTATGCTTTTAAAATACTGGAGACACTGTGATGATGTTTGAAAAATGATAATCGAACTTCTTTAAAACCGAAGATTCATGAATCCCTTGAGATTCATGCCATGTAAGATGAGTTTTTGTAAATATAAACAGAAAATTTCTCACAATTAAGTTGAGTTGTTTCACTCAGTAGGCATAATAGGCAAAAAGGAAATGTTATGAATTTATAATTATTCAAAACACACAATTTTAATCAGTAAATGGTAAAATTTATGTATATAAATTATAACTAAAAATAATTATAAATGTAATTTTTGATGATAATCAATACATGTTTAGAATCCAAAAAGGATATTTTAATATTTATTTTTAACTGTTATCCGTTGATATGGTGACAAGCATCTTTGGATTTGTATTTATACTTTCGATTCTGAAAAACTAGCGGTGCTTTGTGATATCGGCTATTTATTAATTATTTTTGCAGTCTCAATAATCCTTTTAGAAAGTATTATATCATGATGAATGCACATTGTAATGAATTAGAGATGTTTTCGAAACCCAAACAACTAGCTTTTAGTCCATATGAAAGCAATGAAGGGTAATCATTTGAATTTTATTTACAAATTCTTTTAGTGATTGTAAATTTATTATATTTTATCCATTTTTGTGTAAAGCTTATATGTAAATTTATTTAAATTTCCCCCTCTGTAAAACGTGCATGTCTATGCCTTTTCAAAATTTTTTTTTTTTTTTTTGTTTTACCATCAAAATACATCTGTAGAAGCGATGATGACTAATGAATAATTAGCTATTATTTTAGAGAAATACAAATATATTTCATTAAGATTCATTATCATCCTTTTTGCTTTTGCTTATTATTGTTTTTGTAAATTTGTTAATATATTCCTTTTTATTTATCGTTTCAATACTCTTGTCAGTATATTTTTGTGTTGTACTGATTTATTCGTTTTTATTATTATTTATTATTTGGTTACTATTAAGGATATTTTTAGTAAAGTAATATGTGTTTAAAAAATCTGTCTGTAGAATAAAACATTACTCTGTTTGCACCAGTAAAAACCTTATTATTCATTCAAGTTATCAGTTACAAACACCTAATACATTTATTATTTAGACTTAAACATTATGCCTGATGATGAGCTAAAGGCGAATATGAAGTGTTTGGTGATAGCAGTAGCTGTATGAGCAATGACAAGAATCATTTTATTGTACGGCAGCAGCATTATTCACACAATGTTATAAAACAAACTCTGAGGGCAAATTGATTGTTTTGTATAATGTGAATGACCTCATGTATTATGCAGAATATTATTTACACTATTTTAAGAATTATAATAAATTTTCTTTTTATCATCCAACTATAGTTTTCTAAGGAATTATCTTCCTAGGAAGACTTTTTATAATCTTCTCATAATTTAAAAAAACTTAGAATTTAGTAACTTTTTTTTTCTATCGTACAAGAGATTTTGTGCTGAATGGGTTTTATTCATTTTCACATTTAGTCTACTAATGATGTCTGTAGTCCCAATATCCGAGTGAGGTAAAAAGTTCTTAATTTATAGAAATATAGACATCAACCTTTCTTTTTTTGAATCTGGTATATAGCGAAAAAAAAAAAAAATTGACAATTATCTAAGACAGGGACAGATGTTAAAATATCATTTGCATTCATTCAGCATTGCCCAGTCTTTCTATTTATCAATCTGAATCCTTTAATAAATATTTATTATGTTTTAAAAAAATACCAAAATTATTTTTATGAAATATTTTTGTAATAATTGTATATTACATCTATTGTTAATTTATCGGCCTTTCATTTTTGTCGGATAATACTTAGTCTATTGCATTGTTTTGGGGCCTGAATGGCCGTGAGTGGCTAGCGCTCTGGCCCTCGATGCCACAGGTTTCGGGTTCGGAGTCCCGGCGGTGCCATGGATGTTTGTAGTGGTTCGGAATCCACTCTAAACCGTAGGTCCTGGTCTAATAGTATCGTAGAGCGTTGCGGGGGCATTGTTACTCCGCGTCCGTGGCTTATCTTCAAGTTACACGCGCCCTGGGTGATGCAAAGTGAGTAGCGTCTGTGCAGCGCTTGCCTTAAAGGCATCCAAGACCAAGCTGTCTGTTTGCCAGCTGCATTAGAAAAAGAAGAAAAAAAATTGCATTGTTTTGTAATTTTTATTTTAATTTTACTGAAAATTAAGTATTAATTTTTAGAATACATTTTTTTTTTCTACTTATTTTTTTGCCCTCTTTACTGCAAGTATTCAAGATTGATGGGTTAGTGTTTAAGCATAATAAACTTTACTGGACGTAGATTTTAATATTTATATTCACCAAAGGCTGCTTTATCTTTATTTATCCTAGTTGAGCCAAATTCGATTTCAAAACTTGGTGGCAAAACAGGAGATTCCCCTTATTTGAACAGAAGTTGTAAACATTAATTTAAAAATACTTCATCATAAAAGATGGCAGTATAAATGTATATTATACACAGTTGACTCTATTATCTCTATATAATACAGAGCTTCATTAGTATAATTGAGATTACCAAAACTTTCTAACTGTTAAAAAACATATGCATATACATTCATATATTTTAATGCATGCCTGATGATGAGGTAAAGGTGAATATGAAGTGTTTGAGTGATAGCAGTAACTGTACAATGCCATGGTAGCAATATCATGTAACTTTGTTATTGTATAGCAGCAGCGTTATTCACACTATGTAATAAAATAAACTCTGAGGGCAAAAGAATTATTTTGTATTATAGGATTTTTAATAATCCTTTTTTTTTTAATAGAAACTCTTCATTGAATTAATTTTAGCCACCATTTATAATTTGTTAAGAAGTAATTTTAATAAAATGGCTTTATTTAATATTTATTTAAAATTTGATGAATCGTGAATATTAGTTATAATTTTTAAAAGTATTTTGTGAGTAATTTTACCCCATTTTTTTTTTTCTCGTTCATTTCATGTAGTAATTGTTATAATTGTAGTTTTGATCATGCTGTTTCTTTTTATCAATAAATATTTTATTAATGTTTGGTTTTGATATTAAAAACAGCTTTTTCGCATAAAATGGATAAATCAATCTCCCTCGGAGCTAACTTTAGAGCCATGTGTACTATTATCAAAGTTTGTAACACTGAAAGGGAGGTGAGGTCTCACTGACCAATTTAGAAGAATGTGAGGAAATTTCTACTAATTGCACATGCTAAAACATTGTGATAAGAGGGGGGTTGTGTTTAAGAATCACAAAACAGGAAGCTAGAGGAAGAATCCATTCAATTGTATTAAGCATGTAATAGTTGTGATGGGAGGAACATGCTGAGCTGTCTGTGAGATTGCATGCCCCCTGTTATTGGTCAAACATAAGAATTTTATTGATTCCAACTACTAATATGATAAATATCATATTTTTTGTTTTAATATATCAGTAACAAAGCTGTTTTTGATTCTAGCCCACTTTTAAAGAGCTAGAAAAATCTTTTATATTCTCCATTCAAATTACATATTACATGGGTATAATGAAAGAAATTTATCTACCCCTTATTTAATCTTAATATTTCAATTGTGTTAAGATCTTCAGTTGCTAATAATTATTCATATTTCTTTAATCTAAGTGGCTAAAATACTATTAAATGTCATATTTTATTAACGATACATTAACTGTTTTCAATATAATTTTGCCTTTTTTATTTGACTTGTCGTGGTCATAATGGTAAGTTAGTTTTAAAATTAAATATGTAAATCTTCATTTTATCATATGACATATTTAGAGTGTTAATTTTTATATACAATTATTTTTGAAGTGGCAAAATCTGAATTATTCATTCATTTCTATAGGAGCATTGTAGCTATTGGAGGAGAGGATTATGCCATTATTGCATCAGATACTAGGTTGTCTACTGGTTACAGTATTTACTCTCGAAATCAACCCAAATTATTCAAGTTGTAAGTAATTATACAAATTTAATTTTTTTTTTTATTATTTTTTATATTGTAACTCGGTTATAAAATTATTTATGCAAAGGGTAAATTTGAAACTTTATAATAATCGTATGTCAAACATTTTTGTGCCTTTTTATTTGTTCTTTAAAAAAGTAATTTTCAGTAAACCTAGATTTTTAGACATTTTGCAATACACTTTGACTTGGTGACATGATTTAATCATTAGATTTGAGGTCTATTATAATATATATGTTTCCTGTCCTAAAATACTTTAATCTAGAATTGCTATTGTAAACATTTGTATTTAGATTGATTTCAGTGTGCTATACTAACATAAAATCAATATATTTAATAATTAATGTAATTAAAAAATAGATGTTTAATTGTTATAGTTTTTATAAGTACAGAGTGACCATTAAATAACTTTCCCTGTTTTGTAGGCATCTGCAGTTAAAACTAATAAATAGAATGAAACCCCATTTTCTTATACATACTGTGGAAGACATGGGAGAGGATTTCCACACACTCAAAAATAAAGTACCAAAAGTTGCTGATGGGGAGATTTTAGCTGCTGCCACTTACACTCTATGAAATTTTCACAATATAGGTAGACTTTTCAAGTTTCCTAAATCATATGTGACAGCAGCATCACTAATTCCCTTTTAAAAAGGGCAGAAATCTAACATTTAGTCAGCAGTTCTCTGACTGACTGTTTATTTGTGCTTAAAATGCATCCTACCTTAACTTAATGTGCTTTACTCTCGTAAAGCTCTTTTACACTGGCAGTACTGAGGATCATGACAAAAGGTTGTTGTAATTGTATTATTGAGCAGAATGATTAAAAAAATTTCTGCAGAAACTGGATTGCTAGAAGTTGGAGCTGACAAAGAAAAAAAAAAACACAATGTTATGCAATGCAGTACAGAAGTTTCCACTGCAGTATTTGACAACACAGCGACTATCAGTGGCCCAAGCTCTCATGCAATAGCCTGCCAAATAGCTATGCCTTATTAAGCTGTCTGGAAAATCTTCCAGATATTATTGTGTTTCTATCCATCTAAGATCAATCATGTGCAAAAACTGAAAGAGTCAGACTATGAGAAGTGTTAGACTTTTGGGCTACATTTCTTGCCCAAATAGAAATTGACAGTCATTGGCCTTGGAAAATATTGTGGGAAGATGAGGCTCATTTTTATCTGAATGGATCAGTCAATACTCTCAACTGCCAAACGAAACATTTGAACAGCTCACAGTGATTCATCAAGTGCCATTGCATTCTTCCAACATAACCATGTAGTGTGGATTTACTGCTGATTTCATAAAACCATACTTTTTTGAGAATATCATTCCTCCTGATCCTATTAATCTGCACTGTTTCTGGTGAGAAATATAGGGGAAGTGCTGGAAAGTTTTGTCATTCCTGAATTGCAGCTTGGACACAGCAATTTTTATGCAAGAGGGAACAAAACCACATATTTCTGGTTAATTACAGAAACTTTTATGGTTGTATTTTGAGAAAGTTATCTGCCAATCTTTTTGATGGAATGGCCACCTTGTTTCCCAGACATCATCCCATGTGACTTTTTGATGAATATATCTTAAACCTGTTACAAATATCCAAACTGACATTTTATGCACAGCAATAGAGAATGTTCTATACTGGATGCAATATCTTGTACACAAGGAAGGTCAGCACTTTGGCAATATTGCATGTGGCCTTGGGGACCCTAATATTGATTAATAAAAGATTATTTTCCATGAGTTTCATATTGTCATCCATTTCTGCAATTGCAATTTTATTATTCGAACATTATAATGAAATTTTGACATCCATTTTCCATGTATTCATTGTATTTATGAACTTTGTTTTGTTTCCTGCAGCTCCAAAACCACGTATGAGCAAGGCAATTTGAAAAATCTCATATTTTCTGCAATCTGTATATGAATTTTAGTTGGAATTTTGCTCATTAGTTTTAGCTGCAGATAAAGTTATTTTATGGCCACCCTGTATAATCAATTTTTAAATTGAAATATGGTTTTTAAAAAAGTAAAATATTTTAGGTTTTTAAATATAGTGATATTTTTCTTGATTGGATTTAACAAATCAAACATTTTAATTTGTTAAAAATTAGTTACTCCGGAACTAACAAACAGAATATTATTTCAGAAAAGAAAATCTTTATCTGGCAATTATTGAGCAGAATTAGATTTTTAAATTCTATATTTTGTTTATTAGGTATTTGATTTTCTTGCAAAAAAAATGAATTTTCAATGTATACAAAATAGAAAAAATTATTTTTGTAGATTTTCTAAAATTTAACAAGTAATAATTGATTAAATATTTAATATTTATGTAATTATTAGAGATAATTATGTGAGGGGAAAAGCCTACTTACATTTTATATAATAACAGCTTAGCTTTTATCATTTCTTAAATGTAATTTTATTCAAATATGTTAACTAATTTTAAAAAAAAGTTAAATAAGAACCTTAAATCAATAGGAAATTTTGATAAAGAAAATTATATTTTTTAAAATAGTAAATAAATGGAAACAAAAGATACTTTTATTTTAAAAAAGATTAAAAATGCTGGGAATAAATATTTAATTTCTGATTTTTTTTTTTTTATATGTGTATTTCATAGGTCGAATAAAACTGTTTTGGGCTCTGCTGGTTGTTGGTGTGATGTACTTACTCTGACTAAAATTTTTGAAGCTAAAATGAAGGTAAAATGTTTTTCTGCACATATAATAGAATAGGCATTGCCAATTATTTTGCTTGCTTTTAATGTTTTAAAGCAATTCAAACATGCCAAATTTTATGTAAAATTTATAATTGTTAGAAATGAAAGCATTAAAATGCTGTGTTATGCTAAAAATCAGTCTGAATTTTATTTTTGCCTACTAACACATTTGTAGATAAAGTAAATATTCATATATTCTATGAAAAGAATTCTTACTTGGAATTGAAAATGCAAAGAAGGCTTCTTGCTATAGTAAATAAAAATCAAATTTGGATATACCTAAAATTTTATCTTTCAATATTTAGTACCCAGTTTTATGAATGAATTTTTTAACTTGGCTTGAATATGAGATTGCAATGTGATCTATTTATTCAATTTCTATGTGTGTATTCTTTTTTTAAAAAAAAGTACTATATTTGTCTTTGTTTCTCATGAATCTATATTTGTACAAATGAGAATAATAATATACAAAAGTGTATTTCCCACTCTCATTTTGCAAAATTTTTTAAGCTCATAATTTTTTTAATTTTTTTTTTTTTCAAATTTACTTTTCTGAAGTTGCCTGGCCTAGGCAATTTTATTACTGCAAAATAATTAATATTCCTGAATCTGACAAACTTGTGATTTCATAATGAAAGGGGCGTCAATATCAAGGCTATTATTTAATTACACTTAACTGCATAACATAACATCTGTAACACCTAAAATTGAAAAGTTGTAGAATATGGAAATGTGCAGAATCAATAGAAATGCTAAAGATATCTGATGATAAAAAAATGAAGACATACATTCAAATTTTTTTTAATATCTAGTGTAACCATCTTGTGATGAAATAAATGCTTTGACGTGTCTTATTATATTATTGAGATTGTTAATGATTTCCTGGAGAATATTGTACTATGCTGAATTCACCTTGGTGTGTAAAATATCAAGATCTTTGTAATCTCTGATAATAACATCCCATAGGCCATTTAGAGTGGTAGTACAGGCAACAAGTGGTGTGGTATTAATTTGCTGAAAATTGGCTCAGGTATATTTCTGAAAAGTGAGTTTCTGAGTGAAAAGTTTCTGAGTTAGTGATGAAATCAGTTTAACACCGAACAGTTAATGTGCCCTTGAAATGAAGACTAGAGGGGTCCATCTACCTTATATGATGCCATCCCCACATTCCAGGTTTCTTGCCAGGTATGGTTGGTAAAAGTCTGTTTATTTATCCACTTATCTATGCATTGGAGATGCAAGTAAGATTTGTCTGCAAATTAGATATTTCTCCATTTTAAGCTTCATCACCATATTTCTATGCAGCATGCCAGCCTTTGAGTGCAGTGTCATGAAGTCAATAGAACAATAGTAGTTGGTCATTTAACTTATAAGCATATTTTAATGAAAATGCCTTCTGATTGTTTATGTAGATAATGTTAGATATACTGAGTTGCGAGGTTATAGAGATAAAAATGACTTTGTTCACTTCTTTCTGTGATGTGAATTTGTTATTGTCATATTCACTGAGACATACAGTACTGAACAGTTAAGACTTGCTTATCTTTTATGTTAAACATTTTAGCCCTGTTATTTTGTAACAGGAGGTAGTAACAGCTTACATTTGACAAATGCAAAGCATTTATATTATTTTTTTACTGTACTTTTTTTAAGTTTTAATCAATTATAAAAGTAATTTCTTTGTCATTCTTTTATGCTATTATTTTTCTTTCTTGGTTATGTTATTTCAATGTTCAGAAATAAATATTGAATTGCAATTTTTTTTTTTATTTATTTTTTTAATGTAGTTAGATTCATATATTGACATGTATTTCAATTCGAAGAGAATGCATAAATTATCTTAGATTTTAAAACAAATGTTATGTTCTTTACTATCAGGTATTAAAGAAAGTTAAGGCAAAAGCCAAATTGCCATGAAAAGTATTGGTTTTTATTTTTAAATGTTCTTGATATATTTTGATTATCAGCTAATTTAAATTTGCAATTTGTACAAAAATAAGTTATTTTTATTTCATAATGATTGTCTGAAGGTAAATTACCTTTGCTATTGTTAATGTTAATTGGAATGTAAAATTTTAAATATAGTAAAAAAAAATATATATACAAATCTTAATTTCCATAAAGTAAACTTTGAAACCTAAAAACTGCATTGTTAGTTAAATATAATTTTAAGCTCTTGATACTTAAGTGAAATTTAATGTACATTGTTTCAATTGTAATTACTCCAATTTTGAAAAATAATTTTCCAGATGTATCTGCATGAGCATAATAAAGAAATGAGTACTCCTGCTGTTTCTCAACTCTTGTCTACTCTGCTGTATTACAAGAGGTTTTTTCCATATTATGCCTCTAATGTTATTGCTGGTTTGGATGAAGAAGGTAATATATATATATATATATATATATCATTGTATTTAATTTTTATAATATAAGCTTTTTTGTTTGAATATTTCTTTGATTAAAAATGTAAAAATTATATATTTATGTGTCTTCTGTGATTTTGTTTGCTATCCTAGAATTATTATCATTTTATTTATGAATTTTAAAAAATTCTGATATTTTATTAAATATCAGAATTTTAAACTGTACTATCTTTTTAAATAATGGAAGTGTATATTTTTTTTTTTTCATTTTAAAAGAAAATTTTAAACAAAATAATTATTTAATTTTACAGGTAAAAAGGTCGTATTTATAGTTATGATTCTATTGGTAGTAAAGGTCAGGAGAAATACATAGCTGCTGGATCTTCAAGTCATTTATTGCAACCATTATTGGATAATCAGGTATAATAAATCAACTTATTTTGCTGCTTTGGCAAAATGCTGAATATTCTTAGAATTATTGCATTAACATTATAACCTGTGTACAAATAATTTAATTTTTAATAAATTGCTTTTATCCTTCCTTATTTTTGTTCAGTACCTATAAAATAATAATGTATGAAATATTTATGAAGTTTGCTACAACTGGACATTTCTTTTTGTTCATTTAATGTTTGGTAATTTTTTGTTTATAACTGGTTTTGATGAAATTAATTATTTATAAATACTTATCCAATAAAAATTTTTAAATACATTTTTAGAAAACAGCTTTATGACTTTTGTAAAAAAAAAAAAAAAAAATGTAATATTAGTAAAGAAGCAATGGATTAAAATTGTAGTT
This sequence comes from Caerostris extrusa, assembly GCA_021605095.1. Classification (NCBI taxonomy): domain Eukaryota; kingdom Metazoa; phylum Arthropoda; class Arachnida; order Araneae; family Araneidae; genus Caerostris; species Caerostris extrusa. Next base: position 53,170 of record BPLR01014579.1, read on the forward strand.
GTTGCATTTAATTTAATTTTGTTGATTATAATAAAACAAAGCAAATTAATAGCACTATAAAATATTGATTTTCAAATGAAATTATCTAAATTGTTTAGTGATGTGTTTTCCTGTGTAACATAGATGTGGATCAATTTCTTTACCTTTTTTAAGGGGTGAATACAACAAGTCTATTGTATAACATTGATTGATTGTGACTCTGTTTTCAGCTGTTGACAAAATGAGTTTTTATAACTTACAGGTACATGTGTTAATACAGGTTTGGCAGTTTCAAATCCACCCTTCTCAAAATTAGGTTTTATTTCTATGTTTTTACTTGTACATGTGTATGCTTATAAAGAACACATGCATTATATATTTAAATATGCAAACATTAATTTTGTTTTTCCAGTAAATATGATTATGTGTAGCCTCAGCTAAAATACATATTTATGTATGCAAAAATCTCTGTATGAATGCATTATATGCACATTTTCCCATGTGTGGATAAATTCAACTGAGTATTTATAAGTGTATGATTGTACATGCTTATGCTTATGCATGTGGTGGGTATGTATGCATGTATGTCTTAAAAAAATATATGTATGTAATAGTTATTATTTAAAGTTGTTTTTTCCATCCAACAGGCTGCCTTTAAGAATATGGAAGGTCCTCGTCCACCTCCTCTAAGCTTAGATAAAGCTATACTTTTGGTTCAAGATGTGTTCACATCAGCTGCTGAAAGAGACATATATACTGGCGATAGTGTTCTCATGAATGTGATTACTAAGGAGGGAATCAAAGAAATATCTTTTGATCTACGAAGAGATTAATTTGTCTTCTGGTACTGGAGTAATTGTCATTTTCAATAAAAATATATGTGCTTTTTGTTAAATAAATCTAAATTTTTTTTAAAAACATTTTGCCTAATTTCTAAACATTAAAAAAAGGAAAATTCATCTTTTATTATATATTTTTTAAAAATTGACTGATTACAGCAATTCAATAACTTTTTGATTAGGAACTCCACATAACTTTACAAACTTTCAGCGAGCATTAATCTGTTTAATATAAATAATGATGTAATAAGTAATTTCTTGTATATTATTACAAACAATGTCCCATGTTTTTATTATTCGTAATATAAAATAGCAAATGAATTCTGTAGGAATTATTTAATTACTTGTTTTCAATATTTAATAATCAATTAAAAATACAAAGTAAATTATTTATCTTTTTTAGTTCATTAATTATTTAATGCATCTTAAATAAAAACTTATTTCTGAAAAAAAAAAATTAAGATTTATAAGACTGTTTACTCTTACTTCAAAAAGTTACAATAAAAGGCAAAAGAATTTTGTATGGAAATAAAATTCATTTGCATGCAGTAGTAAGATATTAATAAATAGAGGAGGTAAGGTGAAAAAAATATGAAATTCATCATAATGGCTGTAGTTTTGGTATATGAAAAGAATAAAAAAAAATAATAATTCAAATTTATTGTGTATAGCAGGGTTTTTTAACTTGGAGGCACCTTTTTCCCTGAGCAAATATTTTCATAACCTTGAATACGAATTTATTTAAATTAGAATTTTCTTAATAATAAATCACTGAGAAAAATTATTTGATTATTTATCTTTATATAAAGACCTTAAATTGATATTTTAGGAAACATGTCATTTTCAACATTTTATAAATGTTAACAGACTATAAACATTAATGCTGTTTCACATAAATACGCAGTGATTGTTATAAGTATGTTTAGGATCATTTCAATAACTGTTATGAATTCTGTCTTAATCTCCAACCAAGTTTAATGTTCCAGCTGTAATGAGCACAACTAACATGCAGAAGGACTGTTCATATTCGTCGGCTGCATCCATTACAGTTAATGTTTTCAGAAACAAGGAGATTCGATTGTGATTGTGGCAACGTAATGTAAGCGCCTGGTTTCAGATGTTTTTTTTCTAAATGTAGACAATTTCATTTCATCAGCCTTCCAATGGGCTGTTTGTGATAAGCATACTAAGTAGAACTGTTGTGACTGGAAACGAAACTTCTTCTTTGGTTATAAAACACGTTTATTAATGCAACACAAGAAAGAGATGATGATACATGATGAGGCTATATACAGATGAATAAATCCTTGTTCATGATTTACTTATATAATGCGTACATCTTATTGATGAAGAACAATATCTTAACAGATTCTACACTGTGTTATTACCGCTTATTAGAATACGAACCAAAAACCAAACCCACCCCCTTTTTTTAGTTGCCAGCTTTCAAAGTGAAATACGTAATACAGGAAATAAAAAACTTATTAAGAGTGGCAACAAGAACACAAAGTGCAAAAACTTTAAAAAAAAAAAAAAAAATTATTTAACAACTATTTTGCAGGTTTTTAATTTCTGTCGCTCGAAAATCTGGCAAAATTCTCTATGCATTTTTAGTAGCAAATAATTAAATAGCAATTTCAAATTAATATGGTTTAAGAACCTAATTTCCTTTTTAAATATCCAAAATTTGATGGTATTTTTGAAATTGTATATCCAGACACTTCAAACGATCAATCATAACTTTCAGAATTAAAATGAATTCTGTTGATCATTAGAAATTAATTTTTTTTCAATCTATCATACAAACATCTATCACTGTAAATATTTCATTTTTCCAAGTGTTTAACTTTTTAACAAATTTTGAATTTCATATTTTAAAGTAATAAAAATTACAAATGTTCCAATTGGGAGCAAAGTAGCGTCTGCTTGATGTTCATTCTTGCAAGTGTGCATCTGTTAACAGTTGGACAATGCCCTCATGTAAGGCAAGTTCCAGACTTGGAAAGACAACTACTTGAGGATGAGATGACTTTAAGAAAATGGCGATAGGCCCACTTGATATGGCGGTTACATTGAAGCTTAGAAAATGGACGTACATGTTTTGAGATGGAACAGGAAAATTTCAGAAAACGAAGGAAAGATGAACACTTATCTTAAGCCGCTTCATGTAAAGATGGAAGTTATCTTATTTATGAACAATGTCAGGATCTTATTTGTAATCTATTTACGCCATCGCAATCGAAAAGTTAAAAGTATAGCATGCATCAAAATGAGTGTCCTGCAAATGAGTTTAAGGCATGCCCAATACTATAGACAAGTATAAGATAAGAAGGATAGAAAAAAAATATGGCATAGAACGCCACATATAAGATTTCAATTTAATTGCCACCAGTAACTTGACTGTATTTTGAAAGTAAAAACAGATCAGACTTTAACTCAAAAACATTGAGTGAACTTCCCTGCATCAGCAAAGAGTGTTTGAAGAGTACGTGACTCTAATAGAAGAATCTGACTGCTAATATGTAACGCACATTTCACGACTAACTTCTGCTAAAGACATTACTGGAAGTATAATAGAATGTATGCCAACGGCCATGCCATGCTGAATATACCGGTTCTCGTTAGATCACCGAAGTCAAAGCATCATTGGGCGCGGTCAGTACTTGGGTGGGTGACCACCTGGGAACACCACGTGCCGTTGGCATTCACAAATTTGGGACCTGAATGGCCGAGTGTCTAGCGCTCGGTGCCACAGGTTTCGGGTTCGAACTCGGCGGTGCCATTGATGTTTGTAGTGGTTCGAATCCACTTTGCCGTAGATCCCGGTCTCCTATGACTGTAAGAGCGTCACGGAGCCAAAATCAGACTTTCTACCTACGGGTGCTCCATCCCAACAGAAGCTGCTTCCTTCCCCTTCAATCATGAGTACGTATGGGCTCGTGAGCTTGGCCAGCCAAGTGGGATAAGAAACAACAACATAATAGAATGTTGCAAATAATTTATATTAATACTACTATACTGTTAGCATTAGGAAAGGTAAGTTGCAGACTTGGAAAGACAACTACTAGAGGATCAAGGAAAATGATGATATGACGGTTACACCGAAACTTAGAAAAATGAACATACAGGTTTGGAAATGGATCAGGAAACTCTGAAAACAAACGAAAGATCAAAACTCATCTCAAGCCGTTTCATGTAAAGATGGAAGTTATCTCAATCTTCTTATTTTGTTTATGAACAGTATCAGGAATTTTTCTGCCATATAGAATTATTTTGTGAAAAATCCTTACATTGGTTCATATGCCAGTTTCATGGTAGCGAGTTATTGATCATCCATCTAATGCAGTACTTGGATGGCGTTATAATTGGCTTTAAAACGTATTGCGATCCAATTGGGAAACAGCTTTGGAAATGTATACTTTCACCAGATGTAGCCTTAAAGAAAATGGAGATCTCAGTTCCTTCTGCTAACAAAACTGATCTGAGATCTCCCAGACCGAATATACCAGAGAGATATCTGCTTGGCAAATGTTGTTTGCGCTGAGACTTTGTCCCCCCTCATGTCCTGAAAAACTTTCTCACAACCGTTGGTTGACAATAGCTATTCAAATTATGCGTTTTTTTATAATGTTAACACAGGATCTCTCCAATGAACTACAAACTACGGCTGAGTTTATCAAGAAGGTTTATCCCCTTGCGTAATTTAGAATTAATTGCATGGATCACAAACTCTTTGGAAAATAATTCAGGCTTCACATTAATTTACAAACAATCTGTAGCTAGTTATTATACTCTTTATCCAAGAAATAATTACTTTGGTCATTCTGAAGCTATAATTCTTATAATGCTTGTTAACTCTGAGCAGCTTGTCCTACGCAGGGATTTCGAAAGCACATCAAGAAACTGGATCACACCTCATGTATTCAAAGTTCCTGAACTTAACTGTAAAGTTGGATCTTACATGCATCTTATATACTGGCAGAATTGCGAACTGATGGAATTTCTGATTGCCAAACAATTGTCTAACAACGACAATCTAACTGATCGAATCTAGCTAATGCCAAATGAAGGCATTGTGAAACATGATTTTCCTGTGCCACACTGAATGTGATAATAAAAGAGTAAAATTGTCAACAGAAACGGGTCTTAAGCATGATAGATACATTACATGCAGAATTAAATCAAGGTTGTTTAGGCCATTGTTTGAAACCAAAAGGTAGTATAGAAAAAAAAGAAAATCGCTTAGTGAGCTTTTGAGTTTTTATTCTGGAACTCGAAACACACTTATTACATTGCGTGTAGGGATTGCAATATCGGAGCAAAAAGTTCAATACCGGTATTCGGTATTTTTTAGATCTTAATACCGGGATACCGGTAGTAGAAATTTTAGAAAAAAGAAAGAAAACACAGGTGTTTTTTGTTTTATTTTACAGTTTTATTAGAGAATGTAAATATCACAAAAAAAAAAAAATTGTAACTTATAAATTATAACAGTATATAATTAATCACAAAAAAAGTAAAGGAACATCTGATTTATTTAAATCACAAAAAAATGTAAATATCACTATTCAGTCTGTGGTACTATTACAAATTTTTGAAATGTGATCTTAAAAAACATAACGCATCAATTATACTATCATTAAGCCTGGAACGTAATTTTGTGCAAAAATTACCAGCTGTCGCAAACGCTCTTTCAGCATCTACGCTAGTGGGTGGTACTGTTAGCAATGCGCGATATACTTTTTCCAAGTATTTACTTCTAAATCCCTCCTCTTCAAATAAATCTATTTCTCGTCTGATTGTTTCGGATATAGTTGATTTCTGTATTGTATTTTGGATTGTTGAAATTTTTTTAGTTATCGCCAATTCTAATTTTTGTTCAAGAGACAATTCCTTTTCACTATCGACATTATTGTCATCATAATCTTCGATAACTGTATCGAATTCTTCTGAATGTGGATAGGTTTGTGGAGAATAGAATACGAATTTCACAGATAAGAATTCTAAATTTCTAGTAAATACTGAAAAAACGGTATTTAAACTTGTGAATACCGGTATTTCAAAATTGTACAAATGGCTCAAAATACCAGTATTCGGTATACCGGTATTGCAATCCCTAATTGCGTGAATGCTAAAATTACTTGTATTGCGTAAGTATTAAGATTTATTATATAATGTTCTTTATTATTATTTAAAATATCTAATTTCTTAAAAATAAATGTTTAAAGCGTCTTTAAAAATTTAAGCAAAAAGTTCCTCATTTTGTACTAAATTTTGACCTTTAAGTTTTCTACACTTTTGCGTAACTTCATATATTTAGATCCCAATGTAGAATCTCAAGATATTTATTGATTACTCGGTACTTACATATTAACGCTACCTTGGCTACAGTTGCGCCAATAAAGAGCAATCTTGTTGTTCGCACGCGCACGCAGTTATCTTTTGAACGCCAACCGCAGCTACAGATTTGGCGTTTTAAATGGAATTCTGCTTCCCTCAAACCAGTTGTCTTTCTAAGTCCCACATGATAAGCACAATGACTGAAATTGCAATTCCAAAACTTACGTTTTATCAAAATAAAGTTTCATGCCATGGGAATTGGGACATTTTCGTTTTATTGGTAAAATATTTCGCTCCTGAAAAATAAAATTGCATCTTGTTCTGTTTCTGGCAAATCCCAAATACGCATTTTCGTAGGACTAAAAAATGGCGTCAAAAATCAGCAAATCTATAGCTGTTAGATTGGCGCCACTTAAAAACCGCCAAATCTGTAACTGTTAGATTGGCGACACTTAAAAACCGCCAAATCTGTAGCCAAGGTAGCATTAATACGTAAGTACCGATTACTCTAAAGTACTTACTTATCTAAATCAAGAAATACTTACTTACCTAAAATCTTATTTAGCTAATTATTCTTACTTGTCTAAAATCTTATTTATCTAATTATACTTACTTATCTAAAATACTTACTTTTTATATCTTCTCAGTGAGCCACATTTGAAGGCTTGAGATTAGTTGACGTTTCATGCCTCGCCGATCAATGTTTTGATGTCAATGTGGCTTAACTCTAAAATATTAGATAATAGAGTTTTTTGCATACCGTATTTTGGACGTCCGTTAGCTTTTTCTCGCTAGCGCGCATTGTCATAGGAAACATTATTACAAATACGCATGCGCAATTTCCTATGAGCATGCACGTTAGGAGAAAATGCTAACGGACGTCTGAAATACGGTATGCAAAAACTCTCTAATATCTATGTTGAGAATAGTCTTAGTTTCTTTAGATTTGGATAGAAAGTCCAGGAACAGTGACATTTTACCTTTTCAACACTGTGTTTGGGTGGTGGATTCAGAAAAGAAACCTTGAGCTTGGAATTGATCTTCCATGTCCGTAGCTGAAAATCTAGAGGGAAGCCATGAATGATAACATTTGTGTCCGTTATGTCTGTTTCCACTGGTTACTTTGTACCCAATATTTATTATATAGGGTTAAGCCCCTTCTACTTCATGAATATTGTAATTTCAAATAAACTCAATTTTTAAATTAAACATTTAGTTTTTATTATATTTTTTGCCTTTCTAGAACCTAGTTATTTTTTGCCTTTTCTAGAATACTTAGAAACAGGGTTAAGGATGATTCTCCAGTTATTTTAAAATTATTTATTTATTTATTAAATCATTTATTTTTTCCGTTTATTTTGCATTAACAGAGGGCTATATCCGACATTACTAAACAAATATAATCCCATTGATTACATTAAATTTAAATTAAATGTATATGTATATTGTTTAAAATAAATACATAATTTGATTTTTGACTACACACATACGCACATAAATATATTAAATGAGGTACAACTCTTAATTATTTTCGTCTTAGGTGTACGTGACCAAAAACTTTTTGGACACCGTTGTAATATCTAATAGTAACCACAACTACTTTCTTAAGCCTATTTAAAAATAATGCAACATGTTTTAGACAATCCCATTGAATGTATAATGAATTCTTGAAACAAACATTCCATAATTTCTTTGATAAGCAACAGAGGCGACTCTTGTCTACAGTAAGAAATAAGTAAATAACATCAACGAGAATAGATACCCTGCATACAGCCATCCACAATAATTCCTTATTATATAGCGTGTGTAGGAAGACATTAAAAAAACCCCACAATACAATAGACGAATTCTAGTGTGTCCAAAAAGTAATGTAAAAGAATAAATAGTAAAGTAAGACCAATTTTCAATTTAAAATTCCCGGGGCTTATGGAATTTCAATTTTTTTTTTACGTTGCTGGCACTGCCATTGACATCTATGTGAACTTTGACGTCGAAATATTCATTAGTGTTTGAGTTACGCTTGGCTTTATGAGACGCTAAAACTGATTCCAGTGATTTTGAAATGTCTGAATTAATTGAGCAAAGAACTTGCATTAAATTTTGTTTGCGGAAACGTATAGAATGTTGCAGAAGGCATTCGATGAGCATTCCTGTATCGGAAAGAAATGTTTACAAGTGGTATAAACAGTTGAAAGAAGGCAGAGAACACGTTGAAGACGAAGAGTGCTCTGGTTGACCATCCACCTCAACAGATGAAGCTCACGTCCAAAAATTAAAGATTTGGTGCTTACAAACCGTCGATTTAAAATTAAGAGACTTTGCTGATGATGTTGAAATTTCAAAAGGATCGGTCAATTCCATTTTGGGCCTCAAACACGTCAAAACGATTGGAATGCGCCAGCCAGCTCCCACTGCATTGATTCTTCGTGACTTTTTCGGCAAAAAAATGAAACCCATATCGTTCCACAACCACCGTATTCACACGTGCGACTTCTGGCTATTCCCTAAACTCAAAAGACCACTCCGGGGACCCGTTTTGAGTCAATTGAAGAGATTCAACGTGAATCGCGCGCGCTTTGAAGGCCATCCCTGCTGATAACATTTTAGCATGCATTGAGGATTGGGAAAAAAAGTTGGCATAAGTGCATTGTGTCAGGAAAGGATTAATTTGAAGGCGATGAAATAAATTTGGAAGAATGAATAAAAAGAGTTTTTGAAAAAAAAAAAAATAATTGGTCTTACTTTTGGGACACAGTGGTATATATATATATAGAGAGAGAGAGAGAAATAGATAGATAGTTAAAAAAATTCTTGCAATTTTTCCAAGAATATGAGTAATTAATAGTTGCAATGCATATGAAACAATTCATAAAAAAAAAAAAATAAAAATAAAAGTCTTGGAATTTTAAATTTGTAATTAAATAAAAAAAAAAAAATGATTTAATTTCAAAGATAACTTTAATTAATAAATTTAATTAAATTATCTGCCTCTTCCCACTTAATGTTTGAGAGAGACAGTGGTTTCTGGTTTCAAGAACTTAAACATAAAGACATAATTTAAATATTCAATTTGCTTATATAAAGTATATGAATAAGAGTAGCCTCTTTTTTGAAAGATGATCAGATAGAATGAGAAAATATTGGACATAAAGACAACGAAATTAAGGTACTATAGATTATCTGATTTTTTAAAAACTGGAAATGCTGCTGTATCTATCACAAGGTGTAAAGTTAAATTTTGATAAAAATACTAAAAAATGTTTCTCTAAGACATCATGTTGTTCAAGTATTTTTTCACATACTGGACCCAGAATCAGCCATCTATTCTCAAAATATCGCACAAACGAATAATCGCTAATATCTTCTAGAACAGGGCTCTCCAAACTACGGCCCGTGGGCCAAATCCGGCCCGCCAGTGTTATCAATCCGGCCCGCGACAGTGAATAGCTTACATGTTGGTGTAATAAGTTGAATAAAAAAAAACGCAGACTGATAATAACTTGGTTTTATTGACTTTCTAGGTAAAGCTTAATGACAAGCATAATAAGCAGAAAATTTAACTTAAGCATAACAACTAACAACTAATTGAAATGAATCCCACTAACATCATAAACTAGTGAATATCCTGCTGTTACCCTCAGGTAGCTATGTTGTGGTAAAGAGTATCGCATATGTATGTATATCGATGTTTTGAATGTACATATCCTGAATCAAACATATGATTTTTATCCTGAAAACCCTCAGTAACGGAAAAGCTAAATTAACGCGAATGAAACCGTGGGGTATCCACTTGTAAAAAAAAAAATACTAATGAGATTTATGTAATTATATAGATAATGGCAGTAAAACGGTTTTGGCCCTTGGTACTTTCTGGAGTAAACAGTATGGCCCTCAGGCTGGAAAGTTTGGAGACCCCCTGTTCTAGAAGATGTAATTCTTGGAATTCATGATAGTATTTCCTTCTCGCAGGTGAAAGTTTAAAAGATTGAAAATGGAAAGGACAACATTTTCCATCTCACAGTTCAATATAGAACGCCTTTCTCGAAGGCATTATGAATTGTAGTTCCAATGTCTACAATGTTATTTTGGCTTTCAGAAACTAAATACAACTTCAGCTTCTTCTTGAAGGATAAACTGACGTTAGGTCCCCTCCATAGAGCACTGGAGAAAGTGATGCAATTTTAAATAATTACACAGGAGTGCAAAACTTAAGAAACAATGTAAAAGTTAGCCATGAAATTGCAGAAAAGGAGGTCTGGAGATCAATACAATGAACACGTAAGTCAGTAGAAACGTCATGCGGATGCAAATATCAGGAACGAAACATCGGATGCGACGTGAGCGTACGCAAAACGCGTGATGTCATGCGCGCGCAGCTCAACAGTAGAATAAAAGGAAGGACGGAGACGCAATTCAACATATTCGCTGCAAGTGCCAGTGAGTCAGTTCGTGAAATATGGCTAGAAGAAATCACCTGACGACTTCGTATGTGGAAGAATGATCGGAAAGTTGGAGGAGGGGCGTACTGTCACCAGTGTAGCTGCAGAGTTCGGAATCAACAAAAGTGTCGTTTCGCGCGCTTGGAAAGCGTTCTAAACCACAAGTACAGCTGTTAGAAAGGTTGGTGGTAGCCGCCTGAGGAAGACAACTGGAGGGGATGACCGATATATCGTCCTGCCGGCGAAAAGAGGCCGACAGAAGTCAGCAAGCGCCATTGCTCAGCAACGGGGCGACAAGTGTCGCGGTTTACTGTGTGGCCAGACGCCTCCACAAAGTAGGCCTATTCGCCCGCCGTCTGAACACTGCCTCCCATTGAAAGTTGGCCACCTACGCCACCGTTTACAGTGGTGCAGAGAGCACGAAAACTGGACAACTGATCAATGGAGTCGTGTTCTGTACCAGAAGCGATTCTCGATGTGTTTTGATTTGGAGAAGTCGGGACCCGGTTTTATCCCAGTAACCTCAAGGAAAAGACACCGTTATGGTGGTTTTGGACTATAGGCTAAATAGATATTCTCCTCACAAGCTTTGCACCATTTACTGATTGGTTGATAATAAATTTTATTTTGAAATCACTGTTTATAAAATTTCATTTGTTTTCGCATTTTTAACGTAAACTCGAGAGATATATTAAAGAGAAGCACAAACTCATGCAATTTAGACTTACAGTAAAAACTATAAAAGGTACAGCTTAACTAGGTGACATCTACAGGATTTAGCACAGTGCCAAGTCAAAGAAATGCTAGGAATTACCATGAAAGTCGAAATACTCAAGCCCATTCACAAAAACTGGTTTCGTTATTTCTCCCATTTCCACTCTCCCAAAAAAGCAATACCGTCTGATCTCTTTCATTTTTCAGAGAATGCAACCTAAACGATATAACGTATTTTCCTTTTTGCATTACATGGTTATACCATAGCACACTCTCTACCCTGATACAACCGTTGCTTCTATTACATCATTCTTTTAAACCAATCTGAAAAAAGAAATACTAACCACTAGCATATTATTCCTCCAACCAATAGGTGAAAAGATATGCATATGATTAGCTGTTCGCGTTTGTCTCAACATGGGATCTTAAATTTCCGAGAATGTTTGTTTTGATCAGGATCTATATTAAAAGCTTACTAAAAATTTCAGGATGAGCTATTGAATTTTAAGACATTTATTTTTCAGAAATTTCTGTATTTGTACAAGGTCTGGAAGTATTAGCCTTCACCTCTTAATTCATTAACAAAAACAATTTATGACATGAAGTTCATGTTGTCTATAAACTACAAAGAACTCCATATTAGTGTATAAATTGCTGTAATTGGTTAATTTTTATAGTCTAGTTGATCGAAACCTTAGAAAAAAAGGAGCGGAAAAAATAATTGAATGCATAGCAGGAAATTTATTTTCTTACATAAGAAACTTTAAAAGGGCTTCTTTGCTTGTTATAAACATTTTATTTGTATTCATGCAAACAGTTGTAAATTAGAGAATTTGTTTGCATAATGATCATTTGTGAGTTTTTCTCAGTCAATAATCATGTAATGTGAATAGAAAGAAAAAAAAAAGATTCCTGTATAATATTTTAAATATGAATTGGGGTAATTAAAATCATCATTATTATTATTTGACTATGGAAGTTATGCCATAATTAATAATTTTCTATTTACACAAGAATAAAGCTCTTAAATAAAAAATTTAAGTACCATTAAGTTTAAAATAAACTAAATTTTATGCAGTTGAACCAGCGTGTAAAAATGATGTACATTTACAACAATCATATAAAAGACACACACACACATATATATATATACAAGTTATATAGAATTTTATTTGGCATTGAACAAAAAAAGAAAACTATAATTTTTACAATCTTGAGCAGCATTATACATAATTCTACAGAAAACAAAAACTCTATAATTGACTAAATAATACCTTTACAGATTTTTCTGTCATATACAACTGGAAACAGAGACAATGGAAAACTGGAATATTGAGTCATATAAAATAATATTGCCACTGCACCCTTCACTAAATATACAAAATTAATAAATAAATATAAATACTGATAAGCATAAGTGCAGAAAATTAACAGTTGAACAAACAGATTTTTGCACTATATTGTGCTGTAAAAATTTGCATTGGAAACATTTCATCAAAGATGGAATGTGTGCTATATTGTAAAATTATAAAAACTTGATCTTTCACAGAACACATACACAGTAATAAAAACAGCTGCCTTTAAAACATTCTACAATGATTGATAGTCTTGCCAAAGTGATGACTGGAATACAAGAATAGGACAAAGCTTATGACAACTAAAAAAAGGAAACCTTCAAGTTTTTCGATAATAAAAATTCACTATAAAATACATAAAATGGCAGTATATTGTATGACTGATAATAACATAAAAGATCATCTATAGTCTTATTCACAAGAATCATGAATATCTGTCAAATGAAGCTACACAAGCTGTTCATCTGACAACAAGGCACCAATATCTCACCGGACAAGTGACACTGCTTATTTATAGAGCAACAGATTAGCCTCTTCTAAACATTCATATTTCAAACTCTGCTGGGTTGCAATAACATTCTTAAAACTTATAACATGTAACATTTCAACATAAGAGATACTGGTCTTACTGGTAGTGGAAAGAGAAATAAAAATATCACAACGAAAGAAAGGAAATGGCTCGAGGCAACTATGAATATTGAAAATGCAATGTGAGTTGCTCTCTGTTTAGAGCTTTTAAGTATTGGCAGTAAACAGACACAGGCAAAATGCTCTGTTCAAGGTAACTGACTGATAGATGTGGCCATGCTTTCTGAAGGATTCAAAACCGTTAGATGAGTTAAGTCTGAATGAAGTGTAGTAAAGCTGTCATCAGGAGGAGGGCAGACTTTCTTCTGCATCCCTTGAACATAACTCTACAAATTAAAAAAAATGTATAAAAATGATAGTTGAGTAGGATACATTATAAGCAATATATATTTCATTTTTATTTATAATAATAGATTTTTTTTTATTGATTTTTAATAGTGCAAAAAAGATAGAATAGTTTTTTTTTTTTTTTTTGGCATGCTCAGGATTACTAGAAATGTGAAAAGAAAAGATTTTGTATCCTTTAAATTAAAATCTTCGATTAAAACCATTTAACAAAATTACAACACTTTAAGTTTTAACTAAAAACTGGGGTAGTTGTTTTGCCCGATGGATTTTTTTTATGGTCATTATAAAAAAATATTTATTTATATTTCTTATATTAAGAACATTAAACAAATATTTTATTTGCAATCTAAACATTAATTAATAAAAGTTATGAAAGTGTTAAATGAATAGATATATAAACAAAGTGTTTAAATTATTGAGGAGGAAGGAAATTCAAATTCTTTTTTTTAATATAAATAATAATTTTATTTTTTAATACATTTAAAATACATGGATTTGTCTGGTGTAAATTCTATTAAAAACTACTTAGTTTGAGATTTTGAAGACAATGTTTTTAGTATAGATCAAGTTTTAATCCATCCTAATGACTACATATTGTAAAAGCAATTTGCAATTAATTTTTTGCTGACCATATTTAAAAAATTAAGAATGAACCAACTATTTTAGAATATTTACATAATTTAGGGAAAAAAATATTACACAATAAGAAAATATATATAGCATACTTGAGATATAACATCTCCATGTGCTGTGCGGACTTGATATAAATATCTATATTTCTTTTGGCGTTGTTCGGCTCGAGATTCTTGTCTTATTCTTTGTAGGTTAAGTTGTCTTGTTCTTCGCCTGGGGGCAATAACTAAGAACAAATTTATATTAAAATTATTTTAATATTTAAACTGCATATTTTGAAAATTTGTAGAAACTGTTTTTTTTTAATATGCACTGATTTCCATAAAATTATGTTTCTAAAGAATTTAAATCTATAGTGTATCTTAACGTTTGAAGAGAATATGCAATCTAATGTTCGAAAAGAATATGCAATCAGTTCGAAAAGAATATCAATTAGATATTTCTCCAATGTAACTGGAGTTTTCATAAATGGAATAAAACACTATTGAAATATTAATTTGAAATCAAACTTGTATCTTTTAAAACTTTCATTTTATTCAAAGATTCAAGCAACATGGAATTAATCCTTTTTTTTTTTTTATTATGTTAGTATAAAAGTAATGCATGCAGTACTTAAGAAGAAATGGTTCATGTGCAAAGAGAGAAAAATAAATTACAATTAATGAAGTCAATAAATAGCATGCTAAATTATTCAACTTAAACTTCATATATATAAACAGTTAAAAGAAACAGTATAGATGAAACTGCATAAGAAAACACCAATGATGATTACTTATTAAAAAAAAAGACCACTTATCAACTAAATATTTGATAGAAAATCTTACACATCATAGATATACATATTTACATTAGTGAAATTTAAAATTGGCAGTCAACCTTTTTTTACAATAACATATATTCAATAGAAGATAAATGCAAATATAATATTGTAGAAAATTATTAAAATAGTCCAAAAGACATTAATAGCTTCAATAACCTCTTGTTATATTACATACATTGAAGATGAATAAAAAATGTGTTGTACTAAAAACACAACACAATTAATGACTTTATTTAGGTTCTAATAAAAGGTTAAAACTTTTAATAGCGATAATCTAAAATTATTAAATGTGAATTATAAAAACATTTTTAAATAATAAAAGTATTAGCCTTACCAGTTATATATTAATTTCTATTTATTTAACATAAAAATAAAATTCTTCAAATTTGGTTTGTGTGACTGATTTATATACATATAAACCCACTAGAATGAATAGTAAGATGAGGGATACTACATATTAACTATAAAAAAAAAGAAGCATCATTTCCATAAGTTTAAATAAATATGCAGTTTAGAGATTATACAAATAAAAGTAAGACACACAGCCATATATCAATTATTGAAAAAATATATTTACTAGTGGATAATATTGAAAATATCCCTTGACTTGGTAATTAATATTCAGACAACAAAAAAATTCATTAAATGTGATTAAAAAGCATACACTATGCACAAAAATACCCTGATAAATACCTACAGAATGAATAATAAATGGGAAATTGCTCATAATGTACACAGAAAAGATAAGACACCTTGAATATTCACAAATTCTATTTTTTATATTATATATTATACACATTTTTATACTTTCTAATAATATTTTATTCTTTTTCTCTTTTTCTTTCAAAGACATCATTTTCTCTCCACCTAATACATTCTTTATTATTCAAATGAATGTAAAAGAACATGAAGCAATTTTATTTAATAAAGATAGAAGATTTAAATAACTAGAAAATTAAATTCTAGAACTAAAAATACATTAACCTATTAAACTAAACAAATCCATAAATACTTTTTTAAAAGCAGAAGTGTTTTTAACATTAATTAAAATTAAAAATCCTTACAATATTTCCTTCATACTAACAAATTAAAAGATATTTTGAAATTTTATCATATATTCTTAAGTACAAATGTTGTTTTGTTTTCAAGATTATATATACCCCCCATTTATGATGTTTTTAGATTAAAAACAGGTAAAAACTTACGTTGTTGATGATGAGTACCCAGTCCAGTGATTCTCCATTGAGTTAGGGATCCAACAAGAATCATAAATGGCCAGACTCCAAGAATCAGCCATGAAAACCAACAGACGGGTAATGATGAAGAGAGCTTTATTCTATCCCAAACCCAATGTATCATTATATATTTTTCTATAAAATAATCTGCACATACAGCTATAATGGCACCTCCATAAATGCTAGTTCCTATAATAGTCAAAACCTAAAAATAAAAGATTTATAAATAATGGGTGAAGCCTAATAAATTAACATTTTATGGATTTTTAAATACAGAAAATATTCATTCAGATTTAAATTTTATGGCACACAAGATTGAAAAGTGTGAAAATATAAAAATACACAATATTCCTTTTTAAATTTGAATAGTTTATCAAAAAACTTTTAAAAATAACTCAATAAAAATACCTATTCTTTTATGCATGTTTAATTATAAAAATAATAAGAATTTTTTAGGATATAGCTCTCTTAATTATTTATCAGGAAATTAATTTTAGTTATTATATAAAATAACAGCCTGTTTATATAAATATTATTGAATGAGCAACTTTAGCAAGGAATATATTAATAATGACAATGAAGGTCTTCTTTAATGTTACAAAGATTAATTATTAAGACATATAATTCTATTAATGAAAAAAAAAAAAAGAATATTGATGATTGATTGCATAATTTCATATAAATAATTAAAATTTTCTATGAAATTTAAAAATGCTTTAAAATAAAAATTACATTACAATTTAAGAAAAAAATGCATTTTATTAACTAATGCTCACTATTATAAATGATTTTTAATAATTAAGTTCTAAAATTAACCTTAAAAATTAAATCCATTTACATCCGGAAAATAGCAAACCAATATTAGGGAATAGCCAATAAAGCCAGGAGGCACTATTTTAAAATTATCGTGATATTCTAGATGTTTTTAAATTTTTAGTAATATTATTGAGACTTTTCTTTAAGCCCACACCATGTATGGAAAGAAGTAATTTCAATCACATTAATGCATTTATAAATATCCAACATTACCTTTCTGCCAAAATAATGTGAGAACAGCACCTGCAAGACCACATCCCATGAGAATAGCTACCACTATCCAGATAGTACTTGGTGTGTACCATACATAAGAAATGAGTAACACAGCAACTCCAAGAAACAATCCAGTGTGAAAGCCAGTCACAAAAAGACCTACATATTGTACAAGCATTGTTATTAGGCCAAACAAAACACCTGCACCTAAAGCAACACCAGCATTACCAGCTGCAGGTAGCAGGTCTTCTTGTTGGCAGATCAAATAAACTATGATTGTACCAAATGTGAAGCCAGTAAGGAACATCACAGCCTTAAAAACAACGCATATAGCCTGTAAAAAAAAAATAGACTTTTTGTAGAATGAAGTGAATATAAAATAAATAAATAAAAAAGAAATTAAACAAGTGATACTAACCATAAAGAGTATATACAACCCCAAAAGCTAAATACATGCCACATAAGACAGCTGTACTTAGATCAAAGTTGTAATCATAATACAAGCATCTATCAATCTCAGTTGATGTAGAGCTATTTTCATAGAAGTAGTCATCTTCAGGATGAGTTTTATAATCATCCCACATAGACATTATTGATTATGTGCTGGAAATCAAATAAAGATACGTTATAAAATACAGTTTCTTATATAAAGATTAGAGATGAAATAAAACAATTTTAAATAGTATTATTTAAAATGATATTTAAATAAATCCATAAATAAATAAAAACTATAGTTAAAAACTGATATTATACTATACTAAAAAAAGTTGCATTAATAGAATAAATAACAATTTTTGTATATAAGTTTAAAAATTATAATAAATTTATAAAAAATCTAAACTTATTATACAAACTAGATTTGAAATCACTAACTAAAGAATTTTCTAGAAAAATTATTCACACATTATGTTAAACTGTAGAATTCTTAATTTGAAAAGTAGCTGAGAACCAAAGAGAGTTTAATTCAAAGATTCTCCATTGAACAACAATTTTGATCTGTGCTATGTCAAAACTTTTAATAAAGTTCACAAACCTATTAAAAAACATGAACATTTAAATTTTTCTGAATATTACATAAGAATTTTTTTTCTTTTAAAATTAGACTGGATTTAATATTTACATAATACATTAAATCTGATTAGGTTTACAGTATTACAGTTAAGAGTAAGCATTCATAGAATTTTGCTTCTTTTTTTTTTCCTGTTGAAAAGATTACTATGTGTTTAACATAGATATTTGGGTCATTTGAATAACATTCATCCAATAACAATGTCAGCTGTTCATTTGTCAAAAACTATTAACACTAGTGATTCAAAAACTATTTTATAAGTTACTAAAAATTTTTCTTCTTACTCCACTGTTGATTGCAAAATCTTTAATTTTGTGCAAATTTGCATTCTCTTTCATTTGATACCAAGTAACTTTAGGTTATTTTAACAACAATTCAAAGGGTTTTTTAATTGCTCTAAGTTTAAAAAATAATAGACAATTTTTTTTTTTTTTTAAAAAGAATAAAAAGAAAAGAAAAGAAACATTTTTTCCAATAGTTATGTCAAAAAGTTTTAATTATTATTTTTTAGTAACTATTGGGAATTTGTAGAAAATAGCTGGTATCTCTGCAATAATATCTTGCAGATTATTTCCATAAATTCTTTTAATCTTAAGATAAAAATGAATGAACTTTTTTCTTCGTTGCCATGTATTAATCTAAAACTCTTTTTCTATGCACTACTAAGAGTTAAGGATCTTATAGATTTATTCACTGATGCATTTATTTCTGGTTTTTTTTTTTTTTTTTTTTGATTTATCATTTTCCCTTATATTATTATATTCAAAAATCTTTGTAATCATAAGTCTAAAAAAAAAAAAAAAGTCTGAACATATAGTATATACTATAATTTACCTTTAACTTTACAAGAAATATTTAATAAACTTACTGATTCTATGGATGAATATTTTTCAAAAGGACCTCCTTCACCATCTTCCAGCATTTGTGAACCCCCATCATTTAAATGGGTACTAAAATGGTAACATTTTTTTTTCACTTTCTTATCAATATCAAATAAGTTTAATTTCAATAAAAAAATCTATAATTATTTTAACAATCCTAATTAAATGAACTATATTAATCTCGGAAAATGACAGGAGTTCTAACCATAGTTACTTATAGTCTGCCCATAGGAAAAAAAAAAGAATTTGAATTGTCACTAAGCAGCTGTGTG
>BPLR01014580.1:0-34202 GCA_021605095.1 Caerostris extrusa
AAAACGTTGCTGTTTGAAACATAATGGGAGGTCGTTCGATCAATGCCAACAAGCGAAGGAGTTGAAATTATTTCTGCAGGAACCTCGGTGGAAAGTAACGTAAAGGGGCAATAGAAAAAAGAAGGAAGTTTTCCAATTTTTTTTTACGTTCGATCAGAAGCTGTTCTTTTTTTTTTATTTTTTTCCAGTTTTCAAAACGGTCAATTAGTTTTCAGACATTGATAAATTAATCGCATTTAACACACTAATCCTCCGTTCGAAAGTGAAATTGATTGCAATTTTTTCCGCCGTGTTGCCAATTTTAGTTCTAAAACAATTTTAGTTTTGATCTTTCACTTTGAGAACCTGAGAAGAGGCAATTACGGGAAATTTTATCAATCGATGTCAGAATGGAGCTAAATTTTTATAATTGATAATGGTCATATCTTTAAAATAAGAATAGTTTTATATTATTCAGATTTTTAAAAAAAATGCTTATGTAAGAAAATTTTTCAGATATTATAATGGATATTTAACTTATATAAAGGATATTTTGAATGAGTGTGAAAATGTAAGTTTCTGTTTCAGCAAAAACTTTTAAACAGATATTTTATATTTTCAGTGCATTTGAGGCTCTTGTTGTTTTTTACTTATCCCACTTGGTAGACATCTAGTCTCGTAGATGAAACTGTAGGGCCTCATGCTAAGGGGACAGCTTCTGTTGCGATGGATCACCCGTAGGTAGAAGGGTGACTTGGCTCCGTGTCTCTCTACAGTCATATGAGTCCGGGATCAACGACCTAAAGTAGACTCCGATTCGTTTTGGGTTGATTTGTCGCTCTACGGTCATTTTGTGCACGCTTTGGGCTAAATAGACTAACACCCTACCCCGTAAAAGAAAACATCTTTAGTCTTCAAATCTTCAACAGGCACACGACCTTGGCTCACCATGGGGCTATTTGCGCCAATGATGATGATGATGATGATGATAATTAACCGTTAGAAAAAAAGCCACCAAATCTGTTGCCACACAATAAAATAAAATTAATAGACGGTTTTAAATTTATTTTATATGCTTTCACATTTTAATTTATTATTGTTAAAATCCATTTGTAATATTTTAATTTAAAAAGCTTATATTTGATGGTTCTGTTAAGCCAAAATGTAAAAGTTTTACAAAAGCAATGAATTTTCTCCGATCCTTACCTTAGTAAGGGTCGAAAACGTTGCTGTTTGAAACATAACGGGACATCGTTCGATCAATGCCAACAAGTTAAAATTAATTCTGCAGAAATCTACCATCCGAAAGTGACGTAAAGGGGCAATAAGAAAAAAAGAAGAAAATATTTTTTTTTTTTATGTTCGATCAGAAAATATTTTTTTTCATTTTTTCAGTTTTCGAAAACGGTCAATTAGTTTTTTCGTGACATCGGTAAATTAATTACTTTTAAATAGATATTTCATATTTTCAGAGCATTTCCATCTAGTATCTGTTTCTAAGAAATTAATTAAAAAAGCAAAAATACTCTTACTAATGTTAACTTATTGATTTAACTACCTGAATGGAATCATTGTTGTTGTTTACTAATCCCCCTGGGACAGAAATTCCTACACCAGGTCCAAGAGACCCCATCGTAGGCGACTGGTCCATGGCTAAAGGTAATATGCAGCTTCACTTTAGTGAGGAACCCCGAGGGGTGAAGACTGACAAGAACTCAAGACAAAACTCTATGATCCTATTAGACCGGGACCAACGGTTTAAATTGGATTCCGAACCACTACAAACATCCATGGCACCGCCGGGATCCGAAACCGAAACCTGGGATATCGAGCGCCAGAGAGTTAGACAGTCGGCCCTCTAGCCGCGCATGGAATCAAGTTTAGGATTAAAGACATCTTTATTAATTAATAAATATTATAGAAGATACTTTTTGTCGTATACTTAAAATAAATACTATTTTATTTTAAGAAAAGTTATATGGTAAACTTCAAACTCGTCAACAAATTCTTGAATTTAGTTTTAAAATCCCTATATATATGTAATCCAACCATCTCTTAAATTTATGCATTAAAATGAAATATATGATTAGAGAAAAAAATATTGTAAAATCCATATGTAATATTTTACTTCAGAAAGCTTATACTTGACGCTTCTATTAAGCCAAAATATAATGTTTTACAAAAAAAAAAAAAGGAAAAAAAAAAAACAATGAATCATCTCTGATCCTTACCTCTATTATGGATCGAAAACGTTGCTGTTTGAAGCATGATGGGACGTCGTTCGATCAATGCCAACGAGTAAAAAGCGGTTGAAATTATTTCAGCTGGAATCTACCATCCGAAAAGTAACGTAAAGGGGGGTAATAGAAAAAAAGAAGGAAATTTTCCTTTTTTTTTTATGTTCGATCAGAAGATCCTTTTTTTATTTTTTCCAGTTTTCGAAAACGGTAAATTAGTTTTCCGTGATATTGATAAATTAATCACATTTAATACATGGATTCTCCGAATTGGGTGAAATTGTGTGCCATAGTGGTTCGGAATCCGCGTTAAACTGTAGGTCCCGGTCTAATATGGTTGTTGGGCGTTGGGCTGACAAACCTATCAAACAAAAAGAAAACGCATCCTGTCTCGAAATCTGCCAGTAGGTAGATGGTCTTGGAACACCGTGGATGTTTGTAGTGGTTCGGAATGAACTTTAAACGGTAGGTCGGTCTAATATGACTGTAGAGATTTTGACATAGGGCTGACAACCCTACCACGTAAAAAAGAAAGCATTTTCTGTGTCTGAATTTGCTAGCAGGAAGATGTCCTTGGACCACCATGGGCTGTTAAGGCAATGAAGAAAAAGAAACACTTCTAATAATTTCTGAATTCACTTTTTAAAATTCCATATAGTCCTATCATCTGTTACATTGCTGTATTTAAATAAAATATGTAATTAGAGAAAAAGTTTGTTGCAAATTACCGGAAAATTTTCAAACTCGTGACCTAATGGTAACGTGCTTAGTTAACACACAAGTGGGTTTGGGGTATCAATCAGGTTGGAAACGTATAAAGATTACTGCCAATTAAGAAAGCTAATTTAGATTATTCCAAATCCTGTTTTTATAAGAGAAAGATAATTTCATTTTCTATAGATATTATACATTTAAATCCGTTAGAAAAAAACCTGTTACCATATTATAAAATAAATTTAATAAATAGTTTCAAATTTGTTTTATATGCTTTCCCATTTTTCTTAACTTATTAATTTTAAAATCCATATGTAATATTTTACTTGATGGTTCTGTTAAGCCAACATATAATGTTTTACAACAAAATGAAAAGAAAAAAAGCAAACGAATCTTCTTCGATCCTTATCTCTAGTATGGGTTGGAAACGTTGCTGTTTGAAGCATAATGGGAGGTCGTTCGATCAATGCCAACAAGCGAAGAATTTGAAATTATTTTCTGCAGGAATCTACCATCCGGAAAGCAACGTAAAGGGGCAATAAAAAAGAAGGAAGTTTTCAAATTTTTTTACGTTCGATCAGAAGGTTCTTTTTTATTTTTTTCCGGTTGTCGAAAACGGTAAATTAGTTTTCCATGATATTGATAAATTAATCGCATTTAATACACGAATTCTCCGTTCGAATGTGAAATTTATGACAATTTTTTCCGTCGGGTTGTCAATTTTAAGTTCTAAAACAATTTTAATTTTTGATCTTTCACTTTGAGAACCCGACAAGAAAGCAATTACGGGAAATTTTATTGACCGATGTCAGAATGGAACTAAGTTATTATAATTGATAATGGTCACATTTTTAAAAGAAAAATCGTTTTAAGTAATTTTGATCCTTTTAAAAAAAAATTGCTTTTTTGTAGAAAAAGTTTTCAGATATTATAAAGGAAATTGATTTGACAAAGATATTTTGGATCACAGTTGAAAAATTCCAGTTTCTATTTATGCAGAAACTTTAAATATATATTTTATGTTTTTCGTGCATTTGAGGCTGTTGATGTTTCTTATCCCATTTGGTGGACATCTAGACCAAGCCACGAACCTGTATGAAGGGAAAAGGGAGCAGCTTCTGTTGTGATGGAGCACCTATAGGTAGAATTCTGACTTGGCATCGTGACGTTCTAGAACCATGAGAGACCGGGATTTACGACCTAAAGTAGGCCCCGCTTCGGTTTGGTTAGTTGCACTGCGGGCATTTTGTGCATACTTTGGGCTAAATAGACTGGGACCTACAGTTTAACGCGAAGTGGACCAATATCCATGGCATCACCGGGAGTCGAACCTGAAACCTGTGGTACCGAACGCAAGAGCCCCAGAAACCCTGACATTCAGTCCCATTGACATTAAGAAATAAATATTAAAAGAAAAATAAATCTATAAATACTCTTATAAATGTATAACTTATTGATTTAACTACATGCAAATCAAGTTTAGTATTAACGATATCTTTATTAATTAATAAACATTACAGAAGACAATTTTGTGGTGTATTTATAATTGGTACTTTTTTATTTTAGGAAAATTTATAAACGGATTTAAAACTCTTCTAGGGTCTCTTCACAGGGCCTCTTCTATGCCTGAGTGACTAGCACTCTGGCACTCGGTGTTACAGGTTCCGAGTTCGATGTCGGTACCATGGATGTTTGTGGTTCGGAGTCCACTTTAAGCAGTTGGTCCCGGTCTAATATGCTTGCAGAGAGTAGGGCTAACAACCCTACCTCGTAAAAAAGAAAGCACCTCTCTTCCTAATATCTGCCATTAACAGACGGTCTTAGCCCATTAGCGATGATGATTGTACATTTAAACCGTTAGAAAAAACCCCACAAAACCTGTTGCCACAACGTAAAAATAAAATTAATAAATGGTTTTAAATTTATTTCACATGCTTTCACATTAATAATCTAATGTATTATTTTAAAAGCCATATGCAATATTTTTCTTTAAAACGCTGATACTTGATGGTTCTGTTAAGCCAAAATATAATGTTTTACAAGAAAATGAAAAGAAAAATATAAAGCGATGAATCTCTCTGATCCTTACCTCTATTATGGGTCGAAAACGTTGCTGTTTGAAACATAATGGGAGGTCGTTCGATCAATGCCAACAAGCGAAGAGTTGAAATTATTTTCTGCAGGAAACCATCCGGAAAGTAACGTAAAGGGGCAATAAAAAAAAAAAGAAGAAAGTTTTCCAATTTTTTTACGTTCGATCAGAAAGTTCTTTTTTTTATTTTTTTCCAGTTTTCGAAAACGGTCAATTAGTTTTCCGTGACATTGATAAATTAATCACGATTTTAACACACTAATCCTCCGTTCGAAAGTGACATTTATTATAATTTTTTCCGCCGTGTTGTCAATTTTAGTTCTAAAACAATTTTAATTTTGATCTTTCACTTTGAGAACCTGAGAAGAAGTAATTACGGGAAATTTTATCGATCGATGTCAGAATGGAGCTAAATTTTTATAATTGATAATGGTCATATCTTTAAAATAAGAATAGTTTTATATTATTCAGATTTTTAAAAAATGCTTATGTAAGAAAATTTTCAGATATTATAATGGATATTTAACTTATATAAAGTATATTTTGAATGAGAGGGAAAATGTAAGTTTCTGTTTCAGCAAAAACTTTTAAACAGATATTTTATATTTTCAGTGCATTTGAGGCTCTTGTTGTTTTTTCTTATCCCACTTTGGTAGACATCTAGTCTCGTAGATGAAACTGTAGGGACTCATGCTAAGGGGACAGCTTCTGTTGTGATGGAGCACCCGTAGGTAGAAGTCTGACTTGGCTCCGTGTCTCTCTACAGTCATATGAGTCCGGGATCAACGACCGAAAGTAGACCCGATTCGTTTTGGGTTGATTTGTCGCTCTACGGTCATTTTGTGCACGCTTTGGGCTAAATAGGACTAACAACCCTACCCCGTAAAAAGAAAACATCTTTAGTCTTCAAATCTCAACAGGCACACGACCTTGGCTCACCATGGGGCTGTTGCGCCAATGATGATGATGATGAGGATTATATAATTAACCGTTAGAAAAAAAGCCACCAAACCTGTTGCCACACAATAAAATAAAATTAATAGACGGTTTTAAATTTATTTTATATGCTTTCACATTTCTTAATTTATTATTGTTAAAATCCATATGTAATATTTTAATTTAAAAATCTTATATTTGATGGTTCTGTTAAGCCAAATGTAAAGTTTTAAAAAAAGCAATGAATCTTCTCCGATCCTTACCTCTAGTATGGGTCCTAAACGTTGCAGTTTGAAACATAACGGGACATCGTTCGATCAATGCCAACAAGTTAAAATTTTTTCTGCAGGAATCTACCATCCGGAAAGTGACGTAAAGGGGCAGTTAAAAAAAAGAAGAAAATTTTTCATTTTTTTATATTCGATCAGAAAATTTTTTTTTCATTTTTTCAGTTTTCGAAAACGGTAAATTAGTTTTCCGTGACATCGATAAATTAATTACTTTTAAATAGATATTTCATATTTTCAGAGCATTTCCATCTAGTATCTGTTTCTAAGAAATTAAAAAAAAGCAAAATACTCTTACTAATGTTAACTTATTGATTTAACTACCTGAATGGAATCATTGTTGTTGTTTACTAATCCCCTGGGACAGAAATTCCTACACCAGGTCAAAGAGACCCCATCGTAGGCGACTGGTCCATGGCTAAAGGGTAATATGCAGCTTCACTTTAGTGAGGAACCACGAGGGGTGAAGACTGACAAGAACTCAAGACAAAACTCTATGATCCTATTAGACTGGGACCGTGAACGGTTTAAATTGGATTCCGAACCACTACAAACATCCATGGCACCGCCGGGATCCGAAACCGAAACCTGGGATATCGAGCGCCAGAGAGTTAGACAGTCGGCCCTCTAGCCGCGCATGGAATCAAGTTTAGGATTAAAGACATCTTTATTAATTAATAAATATTATAGAAGATACTTTTTGTCGTATACTTAAAATAAATACTATTTTATTTTAAGAAAAGTTATATGGTAAACTTCAAACTCGTCAACAAATTCTTGAATTTAGTTTTAAAATCCTATATATATGTAATCCAACCATCTCTTAAATTTATGCATTAAAATGAAATATATGATTAGAAAAAAAATATTGTAAAATCCATATGTAATATTTTACCAAAAAGCTTATACTTGACGGTTCTGTTAAGCCAAAATATAATGTTTTACATGAAAATGAAAAGAAAAAAAAAACAATGAATCATCTCTGATCCTGGATCGAAAACGTTGCTGTTTGAAGCATGATGGGACGTCGTTCGATCAATGCCAACAAGTAAAGGAGTTGAAATTATTTCAGCAGGAATCTACCATCCGAAAAAGTAACGTAAAGGGCCATTAAAAAAAAAAAAAGAAGGAAATTTTCCATTTTTTTTATGTTCGATCAGAAGGTATCCTTTTTTTATTTTTTCCAGTTTTCGAAAACGGTAAAAATTAGTTTTCCGTGACATTGATAAATTAATCACATTTAATACATGGAATTCGTTCGAATGGGTGAAATTTTGCCATATTTTTTCCGCCGTGTTGTCAATTTTAGTTCTAAACAATTTTAATTTGATCTTTCACTTTGAGAACCCGAGAAGAAAGCAATTACGGGAAATTTTATTGACCGAAGTCAGAATGGAACTAAGTTATTATAATTGATAATGGTTCACAACTTTTTAAAAAAAAATCGTTTTAAGAAATTTTGATCCTTTTAAAAAAATTACTTTCGTAGAAAAAGTTTTCAGATATTATAAAGGATATTGATTTGACAAAGGGCTATTTTGGATCACAGTGAAAAATTCCAGTTTCTATTTATGCAGAAACTTTAAATATATATTTTATGTTTTTGCATTTGAGGCTGTTGATGTTTCTTATCCCATTTGGTGGACATTAGACCAAGCCACGAACCCTGAAGGGAAAAGGGGGCAGCTTCTGTTTGATGGAGCACCTATAGGTGGTAGAATTCTGACTTGGTTTCATCACGTCTAGAACCATGAGAGACCGGGATTTAAGACCTAATTTAGAGGCCCCGCTTCAGTTTTTATAAGAAAGATGCGGGCATTTTGTGCATACTTTGGGCTAAATAGACTGGGACCTACAGTTTAACGCGAAGTGGACCAATATCCATGGCATCATATGGGAGTCGAACCTGAAACCTGTGGTACCGAAACGCAAGAGCCCCAGAAACCCTGACATTCAGTCCCATTGACATTAAGAAATAAATATTAAAAAAGAAAAATAAATCTATAAATACTCTTATAAATGTATAACTTATTGATTTAACTACATGCAAATCAAGTTTAGTATTAACGATATCTTTATTAATTAATAAACATTACAGAAGACAATTTTGTGGTGTATTTATAATTGGTACTTTTTATTTTAGGAAAATTTATAAACGGATTTAAAACTCTTCTAGGGGTCTCTTCACAGGGCCTCTTCTATGCCTGAGTGACTAGCACTCTGGCACTCGGTGTTACAGGTTCCGAGTTCGATGTCGGTACCATGGATGTTTGTGGTTCGGAGTCCACTTTAAGCAGTTGGTCCCGGTCTAATATGCTTGCAGAGAGTAGGGCTAACAACCCTACCTCGTAAAAAGAAAGCACCTCTCTTCCTAAATCTGCCATTAAGCAGACGGTCTTAGCCCATTAGCGATGATGATTGTACATTTAAATCCGTTGAAAAAAACCCCACAAAACCTGTTGCCACAACGTAAAATAAAATTAATAAATGGTTTTAAATTTATTTCCATGCTTTCACATTAATAATCTAATGTATTATTTTTAAAAGCCATATGCAATATTTTTTCTTTAAAAACGCTGATACTTGATGGTTCTGTTAAAAAAATATAATGTTTTACAAGAAAATGAAAAGAAAAAAAAATATAAAGCGATGAATCTTCTCTGATCCTTACCTCTATTATGGGTCGAAAACGTTGCTGTTTGAAGCATGATGGGAGGTCGTTCGATCAATGCCAACAAGCGAAGAGGTTGAAATTATTTTCTGCAGGAATCTACCATCCGAAAGTAACGTAAAGGGGCAATAAAAAAAAAAAAAAAAAAGAAGAAAGTTTTCCAATTTTTTTACGTTCGATCAGAAAGTTCTTTTTTATTTTTTCCGGTTTTCGAAAACGGTCAATTAGTTTTCCGTGACATTGATAAATTAATCACGATTTTAATACACGAATTCTCCGTTCGAAAGTGACATTTATTATAATTTTTCCGCCCTGTTGTCAATTTTAGTTCTGAAACAATTTTAATTTTGATCTTTCACTTTGAGAACCTGAGAAGAAGTAATTACGGGAAATTTTATCGATCGATGTCAGAATGGAGCTAAATTTTTATAATTGATAATGGTCATATCTTTAAAATAAGAATAGTTTTATATTATTCAGATTTTTTAAAAAATGCTTATGTAAGAAAATCTTATAAGATAGTATAATGGATATTTAACTTATATAAAGGACATTTGAATGAGAGGAAAAATGTAAGTTTCTGTTTCAGCAAAAACTTTTAAACAGATATTTTTATATTTTCAGTGCATTTGAGGCTCTTGTTGTTTTTTTCTTATCCCACTTGGTAGACATCTAAAAGATGAAACTGTAGGGACTCATGCTAAGGGACAGCTTCTGTTGTGATGGAGCACCCGTAGTGTAGAAGTCTGACTTGGCTCCGTGTCTCTCTACAGTCATATGAGTCCGGGATCAACGACCGAAAGTAGACTCCCGATTCGTTTTGGGTTGATTTGTCGCTCTACGGTCATTTTGTGCCCGCTTTGGGCTAAATAGGACTAACAACCCTTCCCGTAAAAAGAAAACATCTTTAGTCTTCAAATCTGCCAACAGGCACATGACCTTGGCTCACCATGGGGCTGTTGCGCCAATGATGATGATGATGATGATGATGAAAATTACATCCGTTAGAAAAAAGCCACCAAATCTGTTGCCACACAATAAAATAAAATTAATAGACGCTTTTAAATTTATTTTATATGCTTTCACATTTCTTAATTTATTATTGTTAAAATCCATATGTAATATTTTACTTTAAAATCTTATATTTGATGGTTCTGTTAAGCCAAAATGTAAAGTTTTACAAAAAAAGCAATGAATCTTCTCCAATCCTTACCTTTAGTATGGGTCCTAATCGTTGCTGTTTGAAACATAACGGGACATCGTTCGATCAATGCCAACAAGTTAAAATTTTTCTGCAGGAATCTACCATCCGGAAAGTAACGTAAAGGGGCAATAAAAAAAAAAGAAGGAAAAATTTTTCATTTTTTTTTATGTTCGATCAGAAATATTTTTTTTTTTATTTTTCCAGTTTTCGAAAACGGTAAATTAGTTTTCCGTGACATCGATAAATTAATTACTTTTAAATAGATATTTCATATTTTCAAAGCATTTCCATCTAGTATTGTTTCTAAGAAATTAATTAAAAAAGCAAAATACTCTTACTAATGTTAACTTATTGATTTAACTACTTGATTGGAATCATTGTGGTTGTTTACTAATCCCCGTGGGACAGAAATTCCTACACCAGGTCAAAGAGACCCCATCGTAGGCGACTGGTCCATGGCTAAGGGTAATATGCAGCTTCACTTTAGCGAGGAACCACGAGGGGAGAAGACTGACAAGAACTCAAGACAAAACTCTATGATCCCATTAGACCGGGACCAATGGTTTAAATTGATTCCAAAACCACTACAAACATCCATGGCACCGCCGGGATCCGAAACCGAAACCTGGGATATCGAGCGCCAGAGAGTTAGACAGTCGGCCATCAAGCCGCGCATGGAATCAAATTTAGGATTAAAGTCATCTTTATTAATTAATAAATATTATAGAAGATACTTTTGTCGTATACTTAAAAATAAATACTATTTTATTTTAAGAAAAGTTATATGGTAAACTTCAAATTCGTCAACAAATTCTTGAATTTAGTTTTAAAATCTACATATATGTAATCCAACCATCTCTTAAATTTATGCATTAAAAAAATATTGTAAAATCCATATGTAATATTTTACTTCAAAAAGCTTATACTTGACGGTTCTGTTAAGCCAAAATATAATGTTTCACATGAAAATGAAAAAAAAAAAACAATGAATCATCTCTGATCCTGGTCGAAAACATTGCTGTTTGAAGCATGATGGGACGTCGTTCGATCAATGCCAACAAGCGAAGGAGTTGAAATTATTTTCTGCAGGAATCTACCATCCGAAAGTAACGTAAAGGGCCATTAAAAAAAAAAGAAGGAAATTTTCCATTTTTTATGTTCGATCAGAAGGTATTTTTGTTATTTTTCCAGTTTTCGAAAACGGTCAATTAGTTTTCCGTGACATTGATAAATTAATCACATTTAATACCCGAATTCACCGTTCGAATGTGAAATTTATGACAATTTTTTCCGTCGGGTTGTCAATTTTAAGTTCTAAAACAATTTTAATTTTGATCTTTCACTTTGAGAACCCGAGAAGAAAGCAATTACAGGAAATTTTATTGACCGATGTCAGAATGGAACTAAGTTATTATAATTGATAATGGTCACATTTTTAAAAGAAATATCGTTTTAAGAAATTTTGAACCTTTTAAAAAATTGCTTTTGTAGAAAATGTTTTCGGATATTATAAAGGATATTGGATTTGACAAAGGATATTTTGGATCACAGTGAAAAATTCCAGTTTCTATTTATGCAGAAATTTTAAATATATATTTTATGTTTTTCGTGCATTTGAGGCTGTTGTTGTTTCTTATCCCATTTGGTGGACATCTAGACCAAACCACGAACCTGTACGAAGGTTGACTCATGGTTGAAGGAAAAGGGAGCAGCTTCTGTTGTGATGGAGCACCTAGGTAGAATTCTGACTTGGCTCCGTGACGCTCTAGAACCGTGAGAGACCGGGTTTACGACCTAAAAGTAGGCCCCGAAGTTTCGTTGGTTAGTTGCACTGCGGGTCATTTTGTGCACACTTTGGGCTAAATAAACTGGGACCTACAGTTTAACGCGAAGTGGACCAACATCCATGGCATCACCGGGGTCCAACATGAAACCTGTGGTACCGGACGCAGAGCCCTAGAAACCCTGACATTCAGTCCCGTTTGAGGATGGTCTCTATTATTAAGAAATAAATATTAAAAGAAAAATAAATCTATAAATACTCTTATAAATGTATAACTTATTGATTTAACTACTTGCATGGAATCAAGTTTAATATTAATGACATCTTTATTAATTAATAAATATTACAGAAGATAATCTTTTGTGAGTATTTAAAATTGGTACTTTTATTTTAGGAAAATTTATTATATAGGATTTAAGACTCTTCTAGGGGTCTCTTCACAGGGCCTCTTCTATGCCTGAGTGACTAGCACTCTGGCACTCAGTGCTACCAGGTTTCGAGTTCGATGCCGGTACCATGGATGATCGTGGTTCGGAGTCCACTTTAAGCAGTAGGTCCCGGTCTAATATGCTTGTAGAGAGTAGGGCTAACAACCCTACCCCGTAAAAAGAAAGCACCTCTCTTCCTAAAATATGCCATTAAGCAGACGGTCTTAGCCCATTAACGATGATGATTGTACATTTAAATCCGTTAGAAAAAACCCCACAAAACCTGTTGCCACAACGTAAAATAAAATTCAAAAATGGTTTTAAATTTATTTTTATTTCACATAATAATCTAATGTATTATTTTTAAAATCCATACCCAATATTTTTCTTTAAAAAGCTGATACTTGATGGTTCTGTTAAGCTAAAATATAATGTTTTACAAGAAAATGAAAAGAAAAAAAAATAAAGCGATGAATCTTCTCCGATCCTTACCTCTATTATGGGTCAGAAAACGTTGCTGTTTGAAGCATAATGGAGGTCGTTCGATCAATGCCAACAAGCGAAGAGGTTGAAATTATTTTCTGCAGGAATCTACCATCCGGAAAGTAACGTAAAGGGTAAAAAAAAAAAAAAGAAGGAAGTTTTCCAATTTTTTTACGTTCGATCAGAAGGTTTTTTTTTTTTTATTTCTTCCGGTTTTCGAAAACGGTCAATTATTTTTCCGTGACATTGATAAATTAATCGCATTTAATACACGAATTCTCCGTTCGAAAGTGAAATTTATTATAATTTTTTCGCCGTGTTGTCAAGTTCTGGGAAACAATTTTAGTTTTGATCTTTCACTTTGAGAACCTGAGAAGAAGCAATTACGGTAATTTTATCGATAGATGTCAGAATGGAGCTAAATTTTTATAATTGATAATGGTCCTATCTTTAAAATAAGAATAGTTTTATATTATTCAGATTTAAAAAAAATGCTTATGTAAGAAAATTTGTCAGATATTATAATGGATATTTTTTCCCTCTCATTCAAAATAACTTATATTTTGAATCATGGAAAAATATACTTTATATAAGTTTCTTTTCAGCAAAAACTTTTAAACAGATATTTTATATTTTCAGTGCATTTGAGGCTCTTGTTTTTTTCTTATCCCACTTGGTAGACATCTAGTCTCGTAGATGAAACTGTAGGGACTCATGCTAAGGGGACAGCTTCTGTTGTGATGGAGCACCCGTAGGTGGAAGTCTGACTTGACTCCCTGTCTCTCTACAGTCATATGAGTCCGGGATCAACTACCTAAAAAGTGGACTCCGATTCGTTTTGGGTTGATTTGTCGCTCTACGGTCATTTTGTGCACGCTTTGGGCTAAATAGGACTAACAACCCTACCCCGTAAAAGAAAACATCTTTAGTCTTCAAATCTGCCAACAGACACACGACCTTGGCTCACCATGGGGCTGTTGCGCCAATGATGATGATGATGATGATGATGATGATGATGATGATGATGATGATGATGAGGATTATGATATGATGATGACATCCGTTAGAAAAAAAGCCACCAAACTTGTTGCCACACAATAAAAATTAAAATTAATAGACGGTTTTAAATTTATTTTATATGCTTTCACATTTCTTAATTTATTATTGTTAAAATCCATATGTAATATTTTACTTTAAAAAGCTTATATTTGATGGTTCTGTTAAGCCAAAATGTAAAGTTTTACAAAAAAAGCAACGAATCTTCTCCGATCCTTACCTCTAGTATGGGTCCTAAACGTTGCTGTTTGAAACATAACGGGACATCGTTCGATCAATGCCAACAAGTTAAAATTTTTTCTGCAGGAATCTACCATCCGGAAAGTGACGTAAAGGGGCAATAAAAAAAAAGAAGAAAATTTTTCATTTTTTTTGTTATTTTCGATCAGAAAATTATTATAATTGATTTTCCAGTTTTCGAAAACGGAAATTAGTTTTAAATAATTTTGTTTTTGGTCGATAAATTAATTACTTTTAAATAGATCATTGGCTCATATTTTGTGACGGCATTTCCATCTAGTATCTGTTTTAGAAATTAATTAAAAA
This sequence comes from Caerostris extrusa, assembly GCA_021605095.1. NCBI lineage: Eukaryota > Metazoa > Arthropoda > Arachnida > Araneae > Araneidae > Caerostris > Caerostris extrusa. Next base: position 14,417 of record BPLR01014580.1, read on the forward strand.
GCAAAAATGCATTTACTAATGTTAACTGGTTCATTTAACTACTTGAATGGAATAATTTTGTTTTTTCCGTTGGAATCCCCTGCGGGATGTAGTTCCTACAAGTTCTCCGGGAAGGCACTGCGCCCTTCAGCGTCAGGCGACTGGTCCATGGCTAAGGGTAATATGCAGCTTCACTTTAGTATGAGACCACACGGAGGGTGAAGGTTTGTTCAAGAACTCACGATTAAAACTCTATGATCCTATTAGACCGGGACCTAACGGTTTAAATTGGATTCCGAACCACTACAATCATCATGGCACCGCCGGGATCCGAAACCGAAACCTGGGATATCGAGCGCCAGAGAGTTAGACAGTCGGTCATCTAGCTGGACGCATGGAATCAAGTTTAGGATTAAAGAAATCTTTATTAATTAATAAATATTATAGAAGATATTTTGTCGTATACTTAAAATAGATACTATTTTATATTAAGAAAAGTTATATGGTAAACTTCAAACTCGTCAACAAATTCTTGAATTTAGTTTTAAAACCCTACATATATGTAACAACCATCTCTTAAATTTATGCATTAAAATGAAATATATGATTAGAGAAAAAAATATTGTAAAATCCATATGTAATATTTTACCTTCAAAAAGCTTATACTTGACGGTTCTGTTAAGCCAAAATATAATGTTTCACATGAAAAAAAAGAAAAAAAAAAACAATGAAGCATCTCTGATCCTGATCGAAAACATTGCTGTTTTTGAAGCATGATGGGACGTCGTTCGATCAATGCCAACAAGCGAAGGAGTTGAAATTATTTTCTGCAGGAATCTACCATCCGGAAAGTAACGTAAAGGGGCCATTAAAAAAAAAAAGAAGGAAATTTTCCATTTTTTTATGTTCGATCAGAAGGTTATTTTTTGTTATTTTTTCCAGTTTTCGAAAACGGTCAATTAGTTTTCCACGACATTGATAAATTAATCACATTTAACGAATTCACCGTTCGAAAGTGAAATTTATTGCAATTTTTTCCGCCGTGTTGTCAATTTTAGTTCTAAAACAATTTTAGTTTTGATCTTTCACTTTAAGAACACGAGAAGAAGCAATTACGGAAAATTTTATTGATCGGTGTCAGAATGGAACTAAATTAATATAATTGATAATGTACACGCTTTTAAAAGAAATGTTTTAAATAATTTTGTTTTTGGTCATTATTGATGTAATATTTTCTGAGCCCTCATCGTGGCTCAGTGATAAAAGCTCAGCTTGTGATGGCGGAGGTTCTACCCGCTGTTTGCTTTGCTATTGACACTGCCTCAAAAAAACGAGGAGACTCGATTGCGTTTGTGATGTTCGACAATCTGGTTCGTCAATCAGACTACCTGGTGTTAATTTTCCGGGTTTTCTCCCGTACGATACGCAATTGCGGGATGTAGTTCTTTAAAAGTTCTCCGGAAGGCACTGCGCCCCTTCAGCGTCACGAAGTCAGACTTCTACCTACGGGTGCTCCATCATAATATAAGCTACCCTCCCAGTTTCCCTCCTTCCATGAGACCACACGGATTCTCGGACTTGGTGTAGTTTGGTTTTGTTCGGTTTGTCGCTCTACGTTATTTTTTGTGCACATTTTAGTCTAATTTGGCCCTGACCTATTGTTTAACGTGAATTCCGAACGACTCGCAATCATCAATGCCACTGGGGATTCTAACTCCGAAGCTTTGGTATCAAAGGCCAGAGCGCTAGACTATTGGCCATCAGGCCGCTGGACTTGGTCTAGATGTTGCTGCCTACCAAGTGGGATAAGAAAAAAAAATATTTTCTGAGCATTGTATAAAGACTATATCCATTTATGAAAGCTAATTTGGATACATCAAAATTTTGTTTTCATAAGAGAAAGGTAATTTCATTTTCACTACGTATTATACATTTAAGTCCAGCGAAAAGCCAGAGTTGAAAGCTTAGAAAAAAAAAAAGGAACAAAACCTGTTGCCATATAGTAAAATAAAATTAATAAATTTGTCTTATAGGCTTTCACATTTCCTAACTTTTTTTGAAAATCCATACGTAATATTTTACTTTAAAAAGCTTATACTTGACGGTTCTGTTAAGCCAAAATATAATGTTTTACGAAAAAATGAAAAGAAAAAGGAGCAATGAATCTCTCTGATCCTTACCTCTATAATGGGTCGAAAACGTTGCTGTTTGAAACATAATGGGAGGTCGTTCGATCAATGTCCAAGCAAGGAAGTTAAAATTATTTCTGCAGGAATCTACCGTCCGAAAGCAACGTAAAGGGGCAATAGAAAAAAAGAAGGAAAATTTCGTTCTTTTTTTTATGTTCTATCAAGAGTTATATTTTTAAATTTTTTCCAGTTTTCGAAAACGGTGAATTAGTTTTCCGTGACATTGATAAATTAATCGCATTTAATACACAATCCTCCGTTCGAAAGTGAAATTTATTGCAATTTTTTCCGCCGTGTTGTCAGTTTTAGTTTTGAAATAATTTTAATTTTGATCTTTCACTTTCAGAACCCGAGAAGAAACAATTCAGGAAATTTATGGATCGATGCCAAATGGAGCTAAATTAATATAATTGATAACGTTCACGTTTTTAAAAGGAATATCGTTTTAAATAATTTTGATTTTTTTTTTTTTTAAAAATTGCTTATGTAGAAAAACTTTTCGGATATTATAAAGGATATTGGACTTAGTTAAAGGATATTTTAAGTCAGAGGGAAAATGTCAGTTGCTATATTTGCAGTAACTTTTAAATATATATTTTTATACTTTCAGTACATTTGTGGCTATTGCTGTTGTTTCTTATCCCACTTGGTAGATATCTAGACGAAGTCCATGAACCTGTATGGACTCTTTGTGGCTATTGCTGTTGTTTCTTATCCCACTTGGTAGATATCTAGACGAAGTCCATGAACCCGTATGGACTCATTGTTGAAGGGAAAAGGGGAAGCTTTTTGTTGGGATGGAGAACCCATAGGTAGAATTCTGACTTGGCTGCGTGATGCTCTACAGTCATATTAGATGGGACCTACGACTTAAAGTGGATTCCGAACCACTACAAACATCCATGACGAAGCCGGAAATTGAACCTGAAACCTGTTGCATCGAGCACCAGAGCGCAGACAGTCCCGCATTTGAGGCTAGTCACTTTTATTAAGAAATAAATTAAAAAAAGCAAAATACTCTTACAAATGTATAAGTTATTAATTTAACTGCATGCATGGAATCAAGTTTAGTATTTTAGTATACATCTTTATTAATTAATAAATATTAAAGATAATTTAGGGTATATTTAAAATGGGTACTTGTTTATTTTAGAAAAATTTATATACTGACTTTAAACTCTTTTAGAGGCCTAATGGCTGAATGACTAGCATTCTGGCGTTCGGTATCACCGGTTTCGGATTTGAGTCCTGATGGTGCCATGGATGTTTGTGGTGGTTCGTAATCCACTTTAAATCGTAAGTACCGGTATAACAGGACTTTAAAGCGTAGGGCTGACAACCCGTAAAAAGAAAGCATCTATTGTCTTGAAATCTGCCAGTAGGCAGATAGCATTGGCTCATCTTGTGGTTGCTGCCCCAGTGAAGAAGGCGAAGTAGAGAAACGCATATAATCAAGTTTTAGTATTAACCACATCATTACTAATTAATAAATTTAATAGAAGTTAATTTTGTCGTAAAGTACTTAAAAGGTGCACTTTTTTATTTAAAGAAGATTTATATGGTGACTTTTAATTCTACCAAAAATCCCTGACTTTACTTTTAAAATCCCATATAGCCCAATCATCTGTTAAAATTTTTGTATTTAAATAAAATATATGATTAAAGAAAAATTTGTTGTAAACTAACCGAAAATTTTCCAACTCGTGGCTTAATGGTAACATGCTTAGCTAGCGTGGTTCAGGTTTTAATCTATCACGTGCAAGTTCGACTTAGAATGGCCTTACTGTAGTCCATGCATGTCGTAAAATGTGACTAAAATGGGTACTCAGAGTCCGGCGGTATAACCGGGTATGGTAAAAGTCAGACTTCTCCCTTTGGATGCCCTGTCTTTGTGATGCAAGGTCAAGGACAAAAAAAGCTGCATTTTATACTTTTATCATGAATCGTCGATTTCAGCTGGTTCATAGAGTTGGTTCCTGATGTTGATGACTACCAAGCGGGATAAAAAAAACAATTTCTGAGCATTGTATATAGATTATAATCATTTAAGAAAGCTAATTCAGATACTTCAAAACCTGTTTTTATAAGAGAAAGATAATTTCATTTTCACTAGGTATTATACATTTAAATCCTTTAGAAAAAGAGCCATCAAACCTGCTGCCGCGCAATAAAATAAAAGTAATAAACGGTTCTAAATTTATTTTATATGCTTTCACATTTTCTTAATTATTACTTTTAAAATCTATGTGTAATATTATGCTTTTTAAAGAGCTTATACTTGACGGTTCTGTGAAGCCAAAATATAATGTTTTACGAAAAAAATGGAAAGAAAAAATTAAGCAATGAATCTCCTCTGATCCTTACCTCTATAATGGGTCGAAAACGTTGCTGTTTAGAACATAACGGGACTTCGTTCGATCCATGCCAACAAGCGAAGAAGTTGAAATTATTTCTGCAGGAATCTACTATCCAGAAAGTAACATAAAGGGGCAATAACAAAAAAAGAAGGAAATTTTCCATTTTTTTATGTTCGATCAGAAGGTCCTTTTTTTTTTATTTTTTCCAGTTTTCGAAAACGGTCAATTAGTTTTCCGTGACATTGATAAATTAATAGCATTTAATACACGAATTCTCAGTTCGAAAATGAAATTTACTACAATTTTTCCCTTGCTTTGTCAATTTTAGTTCTGAAACAATTTTAGTTTTGATCTTTCACTTAGAGAACCTGAGAAGAAGCAATTACGGGAAATTTTATTCATCGATGTCAGAGTGGAACTAAATTATTATAATTGATAATGTTCCCGTTTATAAAAGAAATATCATTTAAACTAGTTTTAATTTTTTTAAAAAATTGCTTATGTAAAAAATGACTTCGGATATTGTAAAGAATATTGGGCTTAGATAAAAGATATTTTGCATCAGAGGGAAAAAAGTGTTACTAGCGTCCGTAGCATATCTTGAAACTACACGTGCCCTCTGTGTAGTGCTAAATGTAATAGCGGTACAGTTCTTGCTTATGGCATAAAAATTAACCATCTCTGTATTGCCAACTGCATTAGAATAACAATCTGAGCATTGTATAAATACTATTTGCAAATTTACAAAGCTAATTTAGATTAGTCCAAATCCTGTTTTTATAAGAGAAAGGCAATTTCATTTTCTCTGGGTATTATCCATTTAAATCGATTATAAAAAACTCACAAAACCAGACGCCATATTAATAATATAGAATTAATAAACGGCTTGAAATTTGTTTTATATCCTTTCACATTTCTTAACTTATTATTTTTAAAAGCCATACGTAATATTTTACTTTAAAAGATTATACTTGATGGTATTGTTAAGCCAAAATATAATGTTTTACAAAAATTAAAAAGAAACAAAACCCAATGAATCTTCCCCCTGATCCTTACCTCTATTATGGCTGTCGAAAACGTTGCTGTTTGAAACATAACGGGACGACGTTCGATCACTGCCAGCAAGCAAAGAAGGTAAAATTATTTCTGCAGGAATCTACCATACGGAAAGTATCGTTAAGGGTAATAAAAAAAAGGAAATTTTCCATTTTTTTAATGTTCGTTTCAGAAGGTATTTTTTTATTTTTTCCAGTTTTCGAAAACGGTCAATTAGTTTTCCGTGACATTGATAAATTAATCACATTTAATACATGAATCCTCCGTACGAAAGTGAAATTTATTACAATTTTAAGCAGCGTTATCAGTTTTAGTTCTAAAACAATTTTAATTTCGATCTTTCACTTTGAGAACTCGAAGAGAAAGTAATTATGGGAAATTTTATTGATCGATGTCAGAATGGAGCTAAATTATTTTAATTGATAATTTTTCATACTTTTAAAAGAAATATCCTTTTAAGTGATTTTGATTTTTTTAATTGATTATGTAGCAAATTTTTCAGATATTATGAAGGATATTGAGCTAGACAAGGGATATTTTGGATCACAGCAAAAAATGTCGGCTTCTATTTCTGCAAAAACAGATATAATAAAAATCTTAAATATATATTTTATATTTTCGGTGCATTTCAGGTTATTATTAATTTTTCTTATCCCTCTTGTTAGACATCTAGATCAAGCCCATGAACCCGTATAGACTCATGGTTGAAGAGGGCAGCTTCTGTTCTAATGGAGCACCCGTAGGTAGAAGTCTGACTTGATTCCGTGACGCTCTACAATCATATGAGACAGGGACAGGACTTAAAGGGGTTTGCGAAAAAAATTTTTTTTTTTTCAAATGTATAACTTATTGATTTAACTACAGGCATGGAATCAGGTTTAGTACTAAAGGCGCCATTATTAATTAATAAATATTACAGAAGTTAGTTTTCTCGTAAAGTATTTAAAATTGGGACTTTTTTTATTTTAGGAAAATTTATATGGTGACTTGAAACTCTTCTAGAGGCCTGATGGCTGAGTGATTAGCGCTGTGACTCTCGGTGTCACAGATTTCGGATTCGAGTCGCAGCGGTGCCATGGATATTTGTAGTGGTCCGTAATCCACTTAAAACTGCAGGTCCCGGTCTAATATGGCTGTAGAGGTTGAGCCTAGGGCTGACAATCCTACCCCGTAAAAAAAAAAATCTTTTATAATATCCGAAAACTTTTTGTACTTAAGCAATTCTTAAAACATCAAAATTACTTAAAACGATATTTCTTTTAAAAATGTAAACATTCTCAATTATAATAATTTAGTTCCATTCTCACATCGATCAATAAAATGTTTCGTAATTGCTTCTTCTCGGGTTCTCAAAGTGAAAGATCAAAATTAAAAATTGTTGTAGAACTAAAATTGATAACCCGACGGAAAAATTGTAATAAATTTCACTTTCGAACGGAGAATTCGTGTATTAAATGTGATTAATTTATCAATGTCACGGAAAACTAATTGACCGTTTTCAAAAACTAGAAAAATAAATAAGGACCTTCTCTGATCGACCATAAAAAAAAAATGGGAAAATTCCCCTTCTTTTTTTTTTTTTTTAACTGCCCTTTTTACGTTACTTTCTGGATGGTAGATTCCTGCAGAAATAATTTCAACCTCTTGCTTGCTGGCATTGATGGAACGACGTCCGGTTATGTTTCAAACAGCAACGTTTTCGACCCATAATACAGGTAAGGATCAGAGGAGATTCATTGCTTTTTTTATCTTTTCATTTTCTTGTGTAACGTTATATTTTGGCTTAACACAACCATCAAGAATAAGCTTTTTAAAGTAAAATATTGCATATGGATTTCAAAAAATAATAAGTTAGAAAATGAGAAAGCATGTGAATTAAATTTAAAACCGTTTATCAATTTTATTTTACTGTGTGGCAACAGGTTTGGTGTTTTTTTTTTTAACGGATTTAAATGTAGAATACCTAGGGAAAATGAAATTATCTTTCTCTTATAAAAACATTACTTGAAACCATCTAAAAATTCTTTCTAAAATGCTAATAGTCTTTATACAATGCTCATAATATATGTTGTTCTAATGCAGTTGGCAATACAGAAACTGTTAATCTTTATGCCTGAGAAATTAATTAAATCCTTTTCCTTACTAAATCCTTAATTAATTAAAAATAATTAATTCCTTGTTTATGTTTCAAACAGCAACGTTTTCGACCCATAATAGAGATAAGGATCAGAGAAGATTCATTGCTTTTTTTTTTTTTTTTTTTGTAAAATAATATATTTAAGCTTAACAGAACCATCAAGTATAAGCTTTTTAAAGCAAAATATTACACATGGATTTTAAAAATATTAATTTAGAAAAGGTGAAAACATATAAATTTAAAACCTTTTACTAATTTTATTTTCCTGTGTGGTAAACAGGTTCTGTGGCTTTTTACTAACGGATTTAAATACATTTGAATTATATAACACCTAGGAACATGTGAAAGGGATAGAGTAAGACTGTCTGCGTTTTCCGGTCTTCTTCCATAAGAAATAGTCTTCGTTAGTCAGGTCTTCTTCCATCACCGACATAAGAAAGATATTCATAAGAAAATCCATAAGACAAGCAAATAGGGGCAGTTATAAGTCCTTCCGAAATCAATGCCTCCCCTTATCACCCTCGATGGGATGTTTGTGGCATACATAAGTGGAAGAGGAGATTCATATATAACCTCCCCCTTACTTAAAAAAACCTATTTGCTTAGCTAGTCTATTTCTATGAGCTTCGGTTAATCAAATGCTTTAGTGGAGGATGCTAGTTATTACAGCAGTTACGATGAAGAATGTGCAACTTCATAAACCATTTTGGCTCACGGGCAAATTTAAAACAGCTTCAAAACTTATCATAATTTTTTATTCCCAATGACTGAAGCCATTTAGTAAACAAAACTTTCTTTTCTTATTTTTGAATCCATACTTCTACTGTTGGCCAAAAGTATTTCTATTTGTACAATAATGGAACAACTTTAGTGATTGCTAAATCAAAAGTGGGGTTAAAACTGTTTCTATATGGAGTTTATGACTAAGGGATAAAAAAAAGTAAAAATTTAATTTTTTAAATGAATGTTTAAAAGGCATTTTTTTAAATTTTTTTATTTTTATTTTTCGTATCGTTAATAATATTGATAAAATAATTGCAGATAATAGACGAATTTTTGTTAAAAAAAAAAAGAAATTTTTTAAATATTCGTAACTATTTCTCCGTGCAGTCCATTTTTGTTGATAAGTTTTCGAAAATTACTTTTATTTCGATCTTCTGTTTTGAGAATATGAATCTTGAAGGTAACAATTTTACGAGAAATCTTTTATCCTCACTTGTATATTACTATAATTTGAACTGTTGAATTAGAGTCCACGTTTTTAATCCATGCATTATAAGATCTGACTGACGAAGTAATTGGTCAACTTTCAAATTGAAAATGCTTCACAAGCAACTATCAAAAATTTTTTTTTCTTATAAAGATTATGTAGAATATTACATTCATTAATACTATAATATATTGAAAAGTAGAGCTTCTTGATGAACGAGTGACTAGCATTCTGTCCTCGGTATCACAGATTTCGGGTTCGAGTCGCGGGTGGTACCACTGTTGTTTGTAATGGTTCGAAACCACTTTAAACCGTAGGTCCCGGTCTAATACGATTGTACAGCATAGAGTTGACAACCCTACCCAGTAAATAAATCTTCAGCGGAATCAAGTCAGACTTCTACCTACGGGTGTTCCATCCCAACAGAAGCTGCCCCTCTCCTTTTCCTTCATTCCGTGAGATCACATGGGTTCTTGAAGTTGGTCTAGATGGTGCTATACCAAATGGGATAAGATACAGCACATATTGAAAATGCAAACGTTATTATTAGTGTTTTTTTTGTTAAATTTAAGTGTTACAAAATATTATTATTAGTACGAAAATATGTAATATCCTCTAGAAATGCAATTCTACTACTCCACCTTTCCTTGCTAGGTGGTCTTACTTTTTCTAGGGTTCACAAGGAGAAACGAAGTAACAAAAAATGTTGTAAAAATAAAAAGTAAAGTATTCATTCGCTATTTGATTTCAGGAAAAAAATGTTTTCATAGTAACATTAATTCTAATACTATTATGTTCTAAAATTTAATTTCTTAAAAACTTTTATCCAGAGATAAAAATAATTTTTTATCTTAAAAATAATTAGTAGTAACTTAAAAATAATTTTTATCTTGAATATATTGATGCAACATAATATTTCTATATGTAGATTACAAAAATATTTAATCATATTTGAAATATTTATTTAATTCTGAATTTTTTATTTTGTAGTTTATTAGTGGTTTGTCTTTACCTCTCACACCGGACAAGGTCCATGATGCGGGTCAAAGGTTACCTCTCACTTTCAATGGCCTAGGTGGTTGTTTTCACAAAATTCTCTAAAATCAACCAAAATTGACAGTTCAGTTTGTTGTTGTTGTTTCTTATCCCACTTGGCTGGCCAAGCCCACGAGCCCATACGTACTCATGATTGAAGGGAAAGGAGGCAGCTTCTGTTGTGATGGAGCACCCGTAGGTAGAAGTCTGACTTTGGCTCCGTGACGCTCTTACAGTCATAGGATACCGTGACCTACGGCTTAAAGTGGATTCCTAACCACTACAAAGAACCATGGCACCGCCAAGATTCGAACCCGAAACCTGTGACACCGAGCGCCAGAGCGCTAGACACTCGGCCATTCAGGTCCCAAATTTGTGAATGCCAACGGCACGCGGTGTTCCCAGGTGGTCATCCACTCAAGTACTGACCGCACCCAATGATGCTTGACTTCGGTGATCTAACGAGAACCGATATATTCAGCATGGTATGGCAGTTAACGAAGGGCAGTTCAGTAACCCCCTATTGTTGCAAACATGCTCTCTTAGATGTAACGTTATTTTTGGAAGGCTAAAACTCACCGTTAAATAAACCTTGCTCATTAACGGTGAGATGCAGCACAAAAAGGCCCTAACCGGGATGACGTTCATTAAGTCTTTATTCACAAGAAAACTTCCGCCACCAATCTTTTTGGTGATAAAAACTTGGACTAAAGTCCGGAACGGATATCATTATCTCTGAATTTGTAAGAGATAATGATTTTTATTTATAGCCCAGAAAGAGTTTAAAAACACTTTGAATATTTATTTCTATCTGTATTAAAATATAATAGGTATATAATAATATGCAAATATATATATATATACTAGCAGAACTCGGCATACGTTGTCCTGCCAAAAAAAAAAAAAAAGCATTATAGAAAATTACATATTGTGAATATAATCTCCCATGTTCAATAATATACACTCAAGAGCCAAAACATTATAACTCACCTGTCAATAACGAGTTGGCCCACCTTTGCGCGCAACACAGCTCAACCCGCCTTGGCATGGATTAATACCACCCCTTAATACTAGTTAAATACCACTTCCACCTGATCACATGCCTTCCACGTCATCAGAGCTGAGTTCATTGTAAAATGTAGGGGTGGTCATAATGTTTTGGCTCTTGGGTGTATATGTGCCTACTTATTTTCATGGCTATCGTTTGAACGGCATATAAGATGAAATGCTGCAGTACCATCTGGTGTCAAGTAACAATAAAGTAGATAGGCGTGAACTTATTTTCCATACTCGAATAAATATTGTTTATTATCAATTTTCATAGCGAATGGTTGAATGATATAGAAGTTGTTAGACTGCAGCACCATCTGGTGGCGACTTACAGGATAGCATAAAAAACATTCTACATGTTTTGTCAAACGCACACAAATTTTTATCAAAATTTGTCAAGCCGTTTAGAGGAGTTCAGAGACAAACACATGGGCAGAAGAATTATATATATGTATGTATGCATATTATAAATACAATTTTATATTATCAAAACGATATTTTTCAGTGTGGTTACTTAAATTGATATAAATTTTTGTCATAATATTGATGAAAACAGTTTTGTTTATTATAAGAGCTGTTTCCAACAAATCTATAGAACTAAAATTATTGACATGAAAGAATATACAAATGGGGAAATGGAATATATTTCTAGAGTTCGTTCTTAGAGTTGCATGATTTTCAATTAAAAAAAAAAAGTCACCATTAACACTTGTAACAATTACATATTCTAATATTTGTTTTATATGTAAATACAAATTGCAAATCTTTTATTATACAATTATTATATTTTAAATGTTATTGATAATGACATTGTATCTAAATGTTAGTAAAATTTAAAAAAAAATCTTAAAAACTTTAATGTTTACTTATTTTCAAAATAACTAACGCATTTTCATTTATTGTTAAAAAAAGCTCTTTTTAAGGGAAGAAATCCCAAAAGCGTGCTTACCAAAAACTTAATCAAATAGCAGGGGAAAAGAACCAGATATTTTATGAATAAAAAGCCCTTCGCTAGGCAATTAATTAAACTTTTTGATTGTAGAGGTAAGCAAACAAAAACACTTCTTTCGAAACTGTTTTGGAAATACTAAACCCTTTATAATCATTTTCGTATATTTCTTATTGAAAAAGAAAGTATCTCTTATGTTTTAATTAAATGTATTACAAAAAATTAATTAATTGAAGTAGAATTCAGAGGATGATTTATTCATCCACAATTTTTTAGCTTCTCTCGCAAGTTGAAATTTAAGAATAGAGTTTTAATTTTTTACTCTAATTTGAATTTGATTTTATTATATACAGTAGCATTTTTCCGCGGGAAGATTTGTAGCATTTCGTTCACAGGAGAGAGGAATATATATATTCTTTAAAAAGTACATAATAACAACCTATTAATCAAATTTGACAGCAGATAAGGAGTGTTGCGGTTATTTATTTTACATGCAATTAGTGTTTTTTGTACTTATGAGAAAAATCTGTCACTCAAATCTGATAGCAAATATTCAGTGTTATGGATAATAAAACCTCAGACATCATCGATTGTTTGCACGAGCGACCTTTAGTTTGGCTTTGGTTTGCCCGCTCTACCGTCATCTTGTGCACACTTTAGGCTAAACAGACCGGGACTTACAATTTAAAGTGAATTCGAACCACTACAAACATCCAGAGCACCGCCAGGACTCGAACCCGAAACCTGTGGTACCGAAGGCCAGAGCGCTAGCCACTCGGCCTTTCAGGTCTGTGCGACCTTTTTTAAAAAAAATAAAGCTATCATTTTTATTTAAGAATTCCCAATAAGGCTTACTTCACATTTAATCGGTAACCTTTATTTTTAAAAAATAAAATAGGATTAATGTAGAAAATAAATTGAAAACAAATACTGTAAATTTTTTAAACTTTAGGTGCCGTCATTATATTGGAAAATTAATACTTTTCCTTAAACAGCCTGTAAACCATAACAACAACATTAACTGTCGATTATTATCAGAAAGCAGTAGCAGAACATAAGAATAAAAAATAAAAAAAAAAAAAAATAAGAGAGACGAAAGATAATTCAACAAAATGAAAGAAATTTGTTTATCTTTAGTTTTTAATGAAAACTGTTTTCATATAAAATATTTTTATATTTAATGATTACTTATGCAAATATTTAATGATTTCAACAATTTATTTTCTTTTATATTGATACAGAGAAAATTCTATTCTAAAAAGATCGTTTGTCATTAACTTAACATTATAATGTTTAATATATATTTTTCTATTCTTAAAACAAATATTTTGTTTGAGAAGATTTAATATTATACAATAACCCAAATAAAAAGCTTTTATTCAAATCAATATAACATAAATATAATGAGTGTCAATAAAAACTATTGTGTCAATATTTTAATAGATATTGTTCTGCTTTTTACGTAAAGTAATTATATTCAACAAAAGACAAATAGAAGTAAATTTTTAACATGCCATTAGTTTGCTTTTTATTTCTTAATCAAAATAGTTCGTATCAAAATATTTTTTATTTTGTTCGAATCAAAATAGTTCTTGACATATAAGAGTTGAAAGTTCTGCCGATTCAGCAAATGCTTCGTCATTAATTGCAACAAAATTCCTAAAAATTAAAAACCTACTTCAAATATCTTTTGAAAAAGAACATAAAATGTAAGCATACTGAAATCCGAACCAATTAGCAAGTAAAGAAAGAGATATTTCATCAGCTGCGGAATGTCGCAAACTAATTAAACTTATTTGTTATTGCAGAACTAAGAAAAAGAACCTTCTTTACCCGAAACTTTATTCCGCTTAAGCTAATCGTTAAATACTAATCCTTTTCACTACCTCTTTTACTTTTGTTAATTATCGAGAAATGAAAAATCTCTTATGATGATCTCAGTGCAGTATAATTACATGTCTGGCACAAAAGAAAACCATGCTACTGGGAATTAAAGAATGATTTATACATCCACGAAACCCGTTATCTATTCTGGCAAGAAAGCATTTAGAATTATTCTTTTTTTTTATTTTTTTAGACTTTTTGCGATCTCATTAAAAAAGAATGAAGCAATTCTAGTTCGGTGAAGTAATTAACGAGAATTATGTGCAGCTTGATGAAATGCATTTTCGTTTTTTTTTAAAACCAAAAGTAAATATAAATTTATCTGTTTTTGGAGAAGTTTCAGAAGTTAAAATTTTCCTTTTTCCAAAAAAATGGTTATTTGGAGTGACATTTTGTGTAATTATAAACAAAGATCGTTGCATTGCAATATTTTCCTCTCATAAACAGTTGTAAATATATTTTATTGTTTCTACAGAAAAAAAAAATTTTAACTTTCATTTCATATAGAAATTTATGAAAATTTAAAAATTGATTTATTTATAATTACATCGTTTTCGAAAATATATGCTTTTCTCAAGAAATATTTGTCTGGAAACTTAATAATACCACAGGCACTTACACTTTGAATCTGTACTTTGTTTTAAATACTTAAAATTAGAAATAATTTATCAAAATAATATTTTACCTGAAATAAAGAACATAATTGTTTGCGCCAATAAAGCCTCTTTTGTATTAAGAATCTGTTTAAATCCCAGTTCATAAGCTGAAAAACTAAATTTTGTTATATAAAACCCCTTATTAAACCTATTTTGGTCTATGGCTCTGATAAATATAATTTATTGTCTTTTACAGATGAAAACGGTACATTTTTGCACACATTTTATGTAGAAATTTATGAAATTTTTAAATTTGTTTGTTTGTATTGACATCGCTTTCAAAAATATATGCTTTGCTCAAGAAATATTTATCAGGATATATTACCTTTAATCAATTACACTTTTTATTCTTCTCTTAGTTTTAAATACACTCATGTCCATAAATTAAGTATAATTCAGAATCACACAGAAATTGAACTCTAAAATAAAAATTTCACCTGTAGAATTATCACACACATCTTGAAGAAGAATGTGCAAATTACAGGAAACCACTAGATGGCGCGGATAGTACGTCACAATGACGAGGAGTCTAAGAGAGGGGGTATATAGGAACGGTGGCAAAGAAGTAAAATTGTTCACAAGAGCTTTAAAAGCCTTTCAGTACAAACACCGCATAGTTATGGCACAAAGGAAGCATTTGGATGATTTTTTACGTGGTAGAATTATCAGACGACTGGAATGTGGACGTATTACCCAGCTGGAAGTATCCGAGAAGCTTGAATCGCCCAGAGTGTCATCTCCAGGCTTTGGCGACGATTCCAAGAGGATGGTAATGTGAGTAGATGTTACAGCACAGGTCGCCCCAGAGTTACAACGCCGAATAAGGACCGGTATTTAGCAGTTACTGTCAAAAGAAACAGACGGAGCAGCATCAGACCTGTCACGTCAGTTCTCTTCAGCTACCGGTACGGCAGTTTCAAGGCAGACCGTGTACAGACGCTTAGGGCACATTGGTCTATATGCTCGTAGGCCTGTCAGATGTGTTCCACTTACCGAAACCTCACTGACGCCTTGATTAACCTGGAGTAGAGAGCATGCATTGTGGACACCGCAACAGTTGTCTTGTGTGATGTTTTCCGATGAGTCCAGGTTTAGTTTTGCATAGTCTGATTCTCGCCGGACTTTCATATGGAGAGCGCCAGGTACCCGTTACCACCAAGAGAAACCATTGAACGACACCGTTACGCTGGTGCAGGATGGCTCGTTTGGGGAGGGAATTATTTTGGTTCCAGAATTGACCTGTGCCTTTTCAGAGTGGAACGATGGCCACATCTATCGGGTGTCATTCTGGAACAACATGTACGTTTGGGGTGCCATGGGTGCTGAATTTCTATTTATGGATGGCAACGCCTGTCCTCACAAACATTGTAGACGAATACCTTCAATTGGAGGATATTACCCGTATGGATTGGCCAGCATACTCACCGGACTTGAATCCAATAGAGCATGTGTGGGATATGCTTGGCCGATGAATTGCGTTTTCCTCCGTCAACCCCCTCCCCCACCTGTCAACCGGAACTTCGGAGGGCATTGCTTGATGAGTGGTGTAATATTCCCCAAGATCAGATTGATAATTTTATACTCAACATGCCTAGGCGTTGTAAGGCCTGTATTGCATCGTCCGGAGACATACTCATATGAACCATTATACTAACCATGTTATACTATTTTTTTGTAAATAGGTTCTTTGAAATTTTCTCCAGTGAGTAAAAATCGCAATTTTTATTAATTATGTCAAACATATAGCATCTTTTGCTCTTTACCTTTTGTTTAATAAATAGACTTTACAAATAAGTCATATTTTGCTTCTGTCTCTTTCTTTGCCTGAACTTCATTATCCTTAATTTATGGACATGAGTGTACTTAGGGGGTCAGAAATTAATTGTCAAATGATATTTTACATGAAATAAAAGAATACTACCTTGCCTGCGAATAAGGCCTTTGAGTCAGGAAATATATTTAAATCACAGTTCATAAGCAGAAAAACTAAATTCCTGTTATATAAAACCCCTTATTAGACCTATTTTTGGGCTATGGCCCTGAAACTTGATTTTAGCAAGATCTGATGTGGCCCATTTGGTTATATTTCAGCAGAAGATTTAAAGGACTATTCTTGCGGTATTACGGAGTAATTGTTGGAGAAGATTATACAACGCAGAAATTTAGAAATGCTGTAAAAAGCCTTAGATATTATAAAAATTTATGAAGATTAATAGATTAAACTGGACTGCTCATGTATTGAATGAATGATTTATACCCTGTAAAAGGCCCTTTTGGCAAAGTCGCAGGGACATTGAGGGAAGAGGATGACTCAAGTTGGTGGGATGGATAGACGCAGTTGAAAAGAGTTTGTTGTACTAAAGGTTAAGAATTGAGATCATTGTCACTCTGAGAAACGCATGAAAATCTCTTCAAAGGAAAGTCTGGACCCACTTTGGGATGTTTCTTGCTATTGATGATGATGATAGTTAGATCATGCACATCAAAATTTATTAAAATACTAATAATAATAAGAAAATTCGAAATTTTTGTTATGTTACTGATAATATATTAAGTTTATCAATGCATATTTTATAAAATGTATGCACTGTATATTTTTTCCCTACTGTATACAGTGAGTACATTTTTAATAATCATAATCAATTAGTTTTACAACTTTATTGTAAAAGTACAGTTTTAAGCCTATGTCTCACAGCCCTATTTCGTTATAATGTGATATATTCTATTATAACACGAAGTAAACTGGTCTTGGGAGCCTAATGGTCTTGCATTGACTAGCTCTCTGTCTAAAGACAGATAGAAGTAAATTTTTAACATTCCATTAGATTTGCTTTTTAGTTTCAAAATAAAAATAGTTTTTGACATAATAAGTTAAAATTTCTAACGATTCAGCAAATGCTCTCATTAATTCCAACAAATTATTATCAACTAAAATGTAAAAAACTTTACTTAAAAGCATGCTTCCCTTTACTTTTTTTCGTAAAAAAGACAAAGTCCAAGCTTACTGAAATCCGAACCCATTAGCAAGTAAAGAAAAATAGATGTTTTATCAGCCAGCAGTATTTCGCCAAACAATTAAACTTATTTATTATTGCAGTAGTAAGAAAACTTTACTTTCGCGAAACTTTATTCCGCTAAAGCTAATCGTTAAACACCAATCCTTTCATTTCCTCTTTTTTCACTTTTGTTAATTATCGAGAAATGAAAATCTCTTACTATCTCGTGCAGTATGATTACATGTCTGGGACAAAGAAAATCCATGCTACTGGAAATTAAAGAATGAATTAGACATCCACGAAACCCGTTATCTTTTCCCGG
Source organism: Caerostris extrusa (assembly GCA_021605095.1). Lineage (NCBI taxonomy): Eukaryota > Metazoa > Arthropoda > Arachnida > Araneae > Araneidae > Caerostris > Caerostris extrusa. The sequence continues at coordinate 32,237 of BPLR01014580.1, forward strand.
CAAGAAAGCATTTAGAATTATATTCTTTTTTTTTTTTTAGAGTTTTTTGCGATCTCATTAAAAAAATGAAGGAAGCAATTCTAGTTCGGTGAAGTAATTAACGAGAATTATGTGCAGCTTGATAAAATGCATTTTTTAAAAAGTAAATATAAGTTTCATTTTTTTTTTGTGTGGAAGCTTCAGTAGTTAAAATTTCCTTTTTTTCCAAAAGAATGGTTATTTGTAGTGACATTTGTGTAATTATGAATAAAGGTCTTTCCAAACTATCATATTTCCTATCATAAACATTTATAACTTTATTTTATTGTCTTTTACATACAAGGCATATATTCATAGTAATTTATGAAAAATTTAAAATTGGTTGGTTGATTATAACATCGTACATCAAAATTTATTTAAATAATTATAATAATATAAGAATTAGGAATTGTTTTATGTTACTAAAAATACATTAAATTTTTGTAATCTACTCAACCTGACTCCCTCAGGACAATCAGATCTAAACAAATAGTGATTATACCTAGTTTAATCGATAAACACGTATCGTACAGCAATCTCTCTGGTAAATAAAGCATAGTCACTAAAAAGAAGAAGTGCCCTTGGAAGATAACATTGCCAAAAAAAAAAATTGACTACCTTTAATTTTAAAAAATAAAATAGGATTAATGTTGAAAATCAATTGAAAACAAATTTTGTAATTTTAAACTTTAGGTGCCGTAATTTAATACTCGTGCTTAAACATCCGATGAAACTATAACAATAACATTAAATGGCGATTATTATCAGAAAGCATTTAGAATATTACAATAAAAGAAAAATAAGAAAGACACAAAATATTCCCCAAAAGGAAAAACAAATATTGTTTTATATTTTGTTTTCAATAAAAAATTTTGTTTTAAATAAAATATTTCTTTTATTTATGGATATGCAAATATTTAATGTTTTTAACCATTTATTTGCTTTTATTTTGATATGAGACAGAAAAAATAATTCTAAAAACGTCGTATGTCATTAAAGTTAACGTTGTAATGCTTAATATATATTTTTATTACGCCTAAAACAAATAATTTCTTTGTGAACATTTAATATTATACAATAAACAACACAAAAAACTTTTATTGAAATCATTATGTACATATGTAACACAAACATAATGAGTGTCAATAAAAAATGTTGTAGTCGATATTTAATTGATATTCTGCTTTTTGCGTAAAATAATTCTATTCAACTGAAAAAGCAAAATTTTTTAATAGATTAGAAATAAATTTTAATCTTTGTTTTTGTTTGATTTTAGTTCTAAAATCAAATCAGTTTGGATATGTAGAGTTAAAATTTCTACCGACTCAGCCAAATATCATTTCATTAATTCAACAAATTAATAAGAATTTAAAAAGACTTACTCCAAATATCATTTTTAAGGTAAAAAGGACATAAAGTGCAAGCGTATTGAAATTCGGACCAATTATCAGTAAAAGAAAATAGATATTTCATCAGCTAGCGGCATTTCGTCAAGCAATTCAACCTTATTTATTCTTGCAGTAGAAGTGGACCCTTCTCCTGAAACCTTTATTCCGCTAAAGCCAACTGCGATTATAACCAACCTGAAATGCGCTTTTCGCGCTGCTTTTTTACTTTGACTGGAGTATCGATAAAGGAAAATCTCCACCGATCTCGTGCACCGGTATGATTACATGTGTACGAAGGGCCAAAGAGGTAGACATGCTACTGGGAATCAAGAACTTCATTCATAGCGTTAATCCACTGAAAACAAGTTATCTTTCTTGCAAGAAATCATTTAGGAATCATTCTTTAATTTTTTCTTTAGCCAGAGCTCCTGACGATCATCACTACAAAAGGGAATGAACCCACTCCAGAATTTTCCGGGTGAAGCAATTTAACGAGAATTATGTGCAGCTTGATACATGCTTCTTTTGGTTTTTTTAAAAACCTGTAAGTAAATATAAGT
>BPLR01014581.1:0-112979 GCA_021605095.1 Caerostris extrusa
GTTTTGTTCTTACTTGTATTCATGGTCAACTTCTTGAATATTAAAAAACAAGTATTTTGCAATATAAGAGTGTTCTTTGACCATCTGAGCGTTTCAGCATTTAGAAGAGGATTATAAAAGATTAGCATATTTAAATTATTAATAATATAAATATATTATATTATTATATGTTTTGATTAACATATTTTTTTCACGAATTTATAAACACTAGAGTTATATAATAACTCTAACATTGGTAAAACAAAAATATTTTATAATTGTTGGTAATTTAATTGGTAAAACAAAAACAGATCTTAATATTAATATAAAAGTTATGAGTGAAGTATATTTTTTTGTTAATTGAGATTTAAAGAGTAGCCAATGAATAAAAAAGAAAAGAAATATATATTTTTAATATTTAAATTTTGCAGTGAAGAGAAAATAAAATTATATTGAATGTGAATCTAATATTAAAATCTAAATGCATTATCTAATCTAATAGTAAAATATGAAGTATTTTCTATATTTCTCTTGATTAATAACCAAATAAATTTTTGTATATTTTTTACTTTATGAAGAAGCTTAAGTGCTCAGGCGTTCGGTGCCACAGGTTTTAGGTTCGAGTCCCGAAGGTGCCATGGATGTTTGTAGTGGTTTAGAATACACTTTAAAACGTAGTTCTACTTCTAATAGACTGTAGAGCGTTGGGCGTAGGGGCTGACAACCCTACACCGTAAAAAAAATGTATCTCCCGTCTCGAAATTTCCCAGTAGACAGATTTTGGCCCACCAAGAGGCTGTTACGTCTGTTACGCCAATGAAGATGAAGATGAACTTTGCTTTGATGAAAGTATTTAATTTAATTTTAACAGTTCATGCAAACTTCATTTAAGAATATCCGTATTATAAAAAAAAAAAAATTTATATTAGAAATATAAATGATTAATAGTGTTTGTGTAAGCTTTTAAAAACTTTTTATTTTAATTAGAAAACAATTGATTAGTAGCTTTACCATTTACCAGCAAACATTTTTATTACTGATTTAAATTTTTGATATTTCAAATTTAATTTTAAATTTATTTTATTTAATTTTTTTCTTTCTTTTAAATTTAGAGCCTGCCAGTTATGTATTTTAAAAAAAAATTAAAATTACACGAAAAGAAAACTGTTATTATTCATTCAATATTTAAATTTTATTAACAAAAAAATGGAAATTTTTCATTGTGTTTTAAAATATCTTTATATTAAAATGACAAGAAATATGACAGAAATTAAGCAAATAATTACATAAATAACAAATATGTTATTTAAGCGCTTATAATGTCAACGAAATATAGTATTTCAAAATCTTTTTACAATTCATATAATCAATAACATGCTACCGGTACTAATTACCATATGCTTTATACGTATAACATTAATGACCAACATATAATCATAACCTACACAAATTTTGTGAAAATAACACTTATGCATTATATTATGGTACATTACATTGGACAAACTGAATGAAATTAACTATTACTGAATAACAGAAAATAAATTTTAATGCATTTTATATTCTCCTCTATAATATTGGATCAACACAAAAATATTTTTAAAAAAAAATATATTTTATTTATTCAGATATAAATAACGATAGAAAAGTTTCAATAAAACATAATAAACCAATAAAAGAATAAATTTATTTATTTAAAATATCATAAAATGAAGTTCATTCAAAATAATAATTTGCTTTTAAAAGCAAGCAAATTTGTATATTAAAAGCGTTTTATTAAAAAAGATAGCCATATAATTTAAGAATCAAAACTACTTACAGATGCCTAATATAGACATATGCTGCAGCTGGAAAACATCAACTGTTTGAACAAATGAAAATAATTGAAATAAATTTGATACCAGAAATAAAGAAAGTTCATGCTACACATAAAGTAAAAAATGAAGCTGTATTAATGTGTTACATCCATGTGAAGAGGAATGATTGAATCATCTGCCATATACTTAAACAGATCCACCTTTTAAAGATGCCCCTTTATTTCACTGAAATTTATTAACTGCATAACCATATCCAAGGTTACTAAAGACATACTATCATTCAGGAGATATTACAACTATTCATTTCATTTTTATATCCACTCTCCCTTTGAACATCACCTAATTTGAGGATGGAATTAGCTGCAACTTTAACTGTCGCCCCAACTTTCTTTAACTTTCCCTTGGAGTTAGGTCATTGGAGAACATCCTGACATTTGAAGGGTGCTGTTTGCTTGTCCCAGGCTCATTGGTCTTGATCTGTACTCTGAATCCAGCTTTGTCAGCTATGTAGTGGACTATACGATAGAATCCTTTGGCATCTGTGAAACCATAGCTTCCCTACAACAGCCTCACCAGCTTTCCCGGATTCTTTCTGTGTTGTTGTTCACCATGCTTTCCTTTTAAGGAATAGCCAAATTTGTAAGGTTGGGAATCATTATTCTGGAAAAAAAAAAAAATGTTGTTTTAAACTTTTAATTTTTAGAAATTTTTGAATTAAACGAGTATGCAAAAGGTATTCCATTGTTGAAGGATAAATAATTATGAAAAACATGACTTTGAAAATTTTCCTAAAAGGGATTGTGGGTTTAAAAAAATACTTTCTAAATTTAAGAACAATTTAAAAATACGCTATTCATTAAACTTAAAATTTATATCCCAAATAAAGATTTTTAAGCTACAGAATTTGAAATACAATAACATTTATTTGTATCCTGACTTTGAAACGTAAAAGTAGTTTTTGATAGCTAATTTAGTCCCCCTAAATGGGAGTGCCAACTAAAATGGACCTCTCACTTGGGTTTTGCTTTCCGTAAGACCGGTCTTTATTCATCCACTTTATTCAAAAATGCATTTATTCTTTGATTTGAACTCTTCTTAGATGCAACAACTGGAAGACGTCAGCCACTCATGAGACAATCTGTTACATCGCGGTGATATTTGAACTACATTCGTAAGCCTACCACCGTCTTTGGCATAGTCCCTTGGGTACGGTGGTCGTGTACGATATGGGTTTCATATTTGGGGAAAAAAAGTCACCAATGATCTAGTACAACTCCTTCTTAATGTTGCGCATCAAATTTTAATTTCTACCAGTCTTTTCTTGAGACTTTTTTCAGCGCGTTTTTCCACTAATGTGTTCTTAAACATTTCTTTATTGTAATATTTTACCTACAAAATAATATATTTTGTTTAACAAAGATGAAAAATTCTTTAATAATATGTCTAATATAACTCTCTAATCATATATAACTATGAATTTAATAATAATTTTATTTAAAGATATTTTCCTGTATGTTTGCATTCATAGGCTTACTTTACGAAATAAGAAAAACAACAGTTTCAAAAGCTCAATGCTGTTTCTCAGGATAATATTGAGCAAAAATTGTAATCAATTACATTAAATAGGCGCTATAACAAATCATTTATATTAAACACAGTGAACCAAAAAGTACTTACTCAAGCATTCGCAATGGACCTAAAGCTTTGCAAGATAATAGAGCAAGAGTAAACATCTGTAGAAGGAAGAAAAATTTTCCGAAATGCTCTTGCAAAATGCATTTTTTGTAGTATATAAAAATACAATGTTTTTCTAACAAAAATATAAGAAGAATAATCTTTGGAAAGTTTTAATTTTTTTAAATAAAAGCTACATTCAAAGAAAACGTTAAAAACAAGGAAAAATGTATTTATTCTGAGATTTAAAAAATGTAAATTTAAATTAACAAATGGATTTGTAACACGCAGTGATATATAAATTCAAGACAAAGCAGATATTGGGCCATTTTAATAAGTATTAACATCAAAAAATATTTCGCTAGTATAAAAAATTGTAATTATAAAGTATGAGTGGGTCATATGAAATTTTTTTTTTTTAGAAGAATAGAAGAAAAAGTTAATAAGAGGGATATTTTTTAAACACAATGATATTTTTTAGAAAATGGATTTTAATTGATATTAAGAATATTTGATTTTATTAACAATTTACAAATAATTTGTTTCATTAAATTACAAATAATTTTTATTCTGAACATTTTAAAATATATATAAAATGATGATGTCAAACATTAGTATCATTCAAATAATACAGACTTAGTAAGAAAAAGTAATTTTATTAAAATAAGAATTATTTATTAAAAGCTGTAAACAAAAATTCCAAAAAGTTTTTACTTACATTCAATGTTTCTTATTTCTATCTAATGTGAAGTTTTATACTTTCCATATCATATTTATATCTATGAAATTTAGTTGAAATAAAAAAATATGTTGATGATGGCAATCAATTTTGTATATTTTGTAGGTCACAATCTTGATATTTTTTTTTTTTTTGAGGCAGAGAAATGGTATTAAAAGGATTAATATTTTATTGCAATATATCGGAATGGTGCATTCTTTAACGAATTAGAAAATGTTACTTAAAACACTAGAAATATTTTTTTTAACTAAAATATAATATTTAATGCAGACGTGATTGAAATAATTTCGAAATATAATTAGAACAAAAAAGGAAATTATTTTATTTAATTAACCCAATTCTAATTTCTTTTTTAAGTAAATTCAGTTCAATAAAATCCAAAAGTTTTTATTTGTTTAATTAAGAAGTTCACACAAATTGAACGTTTAAACTGCTTGACGGACTGTAGCGTACTGGCCTTTGGGATCACAGACTTCAGGTTTGAAACTTGGCGGTGGCATGGATGTTTGTGAGTAGTCCAGAATCCACATTAAACAGTAGGTCCCGGTATAAATAGTCTATAGTGTGCAAAAAATAACCTTAGAGAGACAAACCGAACCAATCAACGTTTTTAACTATAAAATACATTATTATATTTATATTTTCCATTAAAATAATTTTTGTACGACATTTTTGTATAGGCTCTCAATATTATGTTTATCTCATAATGCGAGATATTTTTAAAAATATTAAATTTAAGGTAAAGTTTTAAAATTCATTGCAAATAAAATAATTAAATATTCAAGTTTAAAAAATAATTCGGACTCTTTCTATTTATTAAAATTTTTTTTTCTTTCTAATGCAGCTGGCAAACACAGACAGCTTGGTCTTGAATGCCTTAAGGCAAATTAAAATCACTTTGCATGACCCAGTGGGCGCATTATAATAAGCCACGGACGAGGAGTAACAAAGCCCCCGCAAAGCTCTATGATTAGACCGGGATATACTTTTTTTTACAAACAACCATGGCACCGCCAAACTTTTTAGATAGCCACTCGGCCATTCAGGCCCCATGTTTACTAAAATAAAGTTATAATTTCATGATTGTCATATTTTTAAGACAAACTTTTAGATTATTTTTAAATTAATTTCAAATTTATATTTTCTTATCAAACTTGTAAGTAATTTTCTAATAGTGAATATTGCCAAATTCAATTTTTACAGTAAGATCAACATATAAAACTAAAGTAGAAATTCAATTTTTTTCAAATTTAACTAACGTTGAGAAATCTGGAAATTTTCTTTTATAAATTCAAAGACTCTGAAATTTTAATACACTTAAATTAATATACATAATTAATTAAATATACTTACTGCACTTAAAATAATAGACTAAAGTCAATAAATTTTTTGTTTGTTTTTGAAATCCATTTGAATTAAGTTTATTTTTCATACTTTCTTTTTTCAAGTTTTTTTTTTTAATACTTTCTTAAAATATCACACAATATTAAAAGTGAAATTTTTAGATGTAGTAAAAGGACAAAAATTATTTTGATAATATGTTATTGGGGGCTGGATGGCCAAGTGTCTGGCACTTGGTGTCACAGTTTTCGGGTTCGAGTTCAGGCGGTTCCATTGGCGTTTGTAGTGTTTCGAAATCTACTTTAAACCATAGGTCTCGGTCTAATATGATCGTTGGATGTAGGGCTGATAATCCTATCACATAAAAATATAAGTATCGAAATCTGCCAGTAGGCAAACAGCCTTGATCTGCCATAGGGCTGTTGTCCCCCTATGATGAGGATGATGAATATCTTATTAAATTCTAAAAGAGCCTTCACTTTTTTTGAAAGCATAATTTTTTAAATTATAATTCTTTTATTGATACTATAATGCAAAAGGAGTTTTAATATAATATTCAATGCTGTTCTTATAACTTAATTGCACTTAAATGACTTCAAAATTTCAAAAAGAAGTTATTTTGTTATGTATTATCCTTCTAAGAAAAAAGAACATTAATGCAAGGCATGACAAACTATTTAGATAATTGAAATAGAGATAATAAAATTGCTAAAATAATCATTATCTTATATCTTGATACGCGTCCTTAAGTATAATTATCAAAGATGAAAATCTGTAATTTCATTTTTAGATTTGACTGGAATATGGGGATTATTTTTAGTTAATTTTGCGTAGAGTATTTTGGATGCAATCACCATGGTATTAGTAAGCAAAACTAAATTTTATCTGCAATTATTATAATCGGATTTTACTCCATTAGTCTCCTTTGTTGATATACACTCAAGAGCCAAAACATTATGACCACCTGTCAATAACGAGGTTGGCTCACCTTTGGTTCACAACACAGCTTCAACCCGCCTCGGCATGGATTAATACCACCACTTAATACCAGTTAAATACGACTTCCACCTGATCACGTGCCTTCCACGTCATCCAGGCGAGTTCATTGTAAAATGTAGGGGTGGTCATATGTTTTGTCTCTTGAGTGTACATTGGAACGTGCTATATCATAAAACACTTTAATTTGTTTCGATACATTAATTTAAAATATTTTCACTTTTCTTTTAAGATTGATCTTATAAAAGTGGTCCGTGAAGTGTGCATTATAAAACTTTCTCCCAATATTAGTGCATTACAAAAATTTCGCAGTAACTTCAAGCGAATATTTTGTAACAGATAATTCACGGATTATATAGCCCTACAAATTTATAGGCTGTTATATACAATCCATAGAATTTTTTCCTCAAAAATTTCAGTGAAAGCTAATTCCGATCCTAATTCCCAATGTTAGAAAAGTGCTTTTATTTTTGATGATAGGTGTTTTTTTTTTTTATCTAGGCAAAAGTTGTGTTACGTTCGTGGATTATACTTTGCATGTATTGCCTTACAAATTTTGATGTTGATTATAGGACGCAATATACAGCCTAGAATTTATTTTTTTTTCTCAAAAGTTTTAGTAAAAGATAAACCCCAAAAGACGTTGGCAAAAATAAATTTTTTATTGTAATGTTTTTTTTTCTGTTTAGGCGAAAGTTTTGTTGCGTATAATCCGCAGATTATACTTTACATATCGTCTTTCAAATTTTTAATGCTGATTATAGGCCACTATGTACAACTTTGAGAATTATTTAGTTCTTCTCAAAAGTTTCAGTAAAAGATAAACCTAAAAAGACTTTGGCAAAAATGTGTTTTTATTTTAATGGGTTTTTTTTATATTTTAGCGAAAGTTTTTGTTACAAATAATTCCCGCATTATGCTTTACGTATATAGCCTCACAAATTTTTGATGCGGATTATAAGTTGTTTTGTACAATTTGTAAAAATTATATTTTCCCTAAATGTTTCTACATAAATTGAAGGAAATTGTAGAATTTTATAAATTTAAAATGAAACACTGATGAGAGCAGCAGGTGATGAAAAGCACGTGAAGAACACACATTTGATTGGACCATTGTCCGAAAACTCAATGGGGATATGGGAATAGAAAAACCATGATACCAGCTGCCATTCATAAATCGGCTCTTTTAAGTTGTCCGCTACATCTTGCACTTTCCTCTTTTTTTCAATTCTTTCTATTAGCTCACTCTCCCTTATATATATTGTTCAAATTTTCAATCGTTCATAGAATACATTTTTCATTCTTCCACTGAAGTTTCATTTTTTTAACTTAATACGGTTTATTCAAATGTTAATTCAGTTTTCAAATTCAATTCAGTAATTAAATTTAGTTTTTTTAGATTTAAGTTGCATATATCTACCAATAGATGGCGCCAGATAAACTTAAAAAAATGAATACAAATTATTTATAAAGGACTTTCTGCAATAGAGTGAAAAAAAAAAAGTAGGAATTGACTTAAAAAAATTTTTTTTTTTATTCTTTTTTTTTTTTATATTTATTTTCTTGTTCTTTCACAACTTGCAAAATAATCCTTTAGTTATCATGAATTTGTACTTAATTTGCCACTAAATTACTTTATTTATAAGAAGATTTTTGCATCTTCATTGCAACAACCACTTCTAACTTTCTATAATTTATAGCTGCTTTAATATTTTTGGTTGTGATCTCTCTTTGATTCTTTTAGGCAGTCTGTGCAAGATACTAACCAGAACACTTTTAATGATTCGTTTAAGCTTTCATTCGCTCCGACGTCAGACGATTTACAACTTTGCAGCTCTCTTTTATGTGCGTCTTTCTTTTTCAGTCGTTTTGTGTTCTTTAACGCAACTTTTCTAAGTTCTTTAAAAATACTAACAAAGGGGGAAAAAAAAGAAGCATGACATTTCGATTTTCCCTTTGACTTTCCACTGTTTGCAGCATCCTCGGACATGCTGCACACACACACACACACACACACACACACACACACATTTATTCATGTTCCTTGAGCAGTCAATCGATATGACATTATTGGTGTCTCTGTGATAGTAGTGACTTTGAATACTCCACCAACGGAACTCGCCTGTCGATTCGAGACGCTTACAAGTTCTCATAATCAAGATTCCTTGTAAGTAGTAGCCTCCATCGTATATCAGCATGTTATTTTTCCAATCAATTCCTCCACAACATTCTATTTCCTTGAAACATTTAATATCTTTGCTTTGTTTTTCACCAAAACACTTATATATAAGTGTTTGGGTGTTATATAAAAATAATATATAATTAAGTGTGAGAAAACACTTATATATAAGTTTTTGCACTTATATATAAGTTTTTTACACTTATATATAAGTTTTTACACTTATATATAAGTTTTTTACACTTATATATAAGTTTTTTCGAAAATAATAAAAGATAAATTAGCATTTTCAATGCTCCACCTTGTTTAGTTATTGCATCATTTTATGCATACTAGTAGATGCACATTTTTTGTTTCAAATGTAAAAATTAATTTAGTTTTATATTTAGTACTCCCGTTAGTTAACGTGCTATAATTTGTGATTTAATATCAGATTGTCAAATGTACCTTGTAGCTAATATCTGATTTTTTTTCTATAAAATTGGTTATAGTTGTTATGATTTATCACATAGGAAAATAAAAAAAAAAAAATCTAAAGATTATTAATATTTTCTACTAAAAGAATTTCTATCTTTCTTGTTAAATTCTTTAAATACAATTAAAAATTATTATTTACTTTAAAAATAAATTTGTCTAATTATGTATTAGATAATGATTACAAAATTAGTAAAATTAAGAAATTTAAATTAATTTGTGCTTTGGTATACTTTATTTTTTGTTATTAGTCTGAATTTCTACTAAAAACACATTGTTCACATATGATAAAAATAATCAAGAATGTGTTAAATAAATTTATTGAAATTTCACGTAAAATAATATTGAAATTTCACGTAATTTATTGAAATTTCACGTAATTTTTTCTGAATGAATTCATTACACTTTTTAAAGTAGAAATTCAAGTTATGAATTGTTTTTTAAGGAATTAGGAAAAAAATCTGCATTCATTTTCAATAATATTATAAAAAGAAAATGTATATAATAAACTTAAAATACCAAATAATTTATTGAAAACTAAAAAATGATTTCTTTATGGATTTTTGTAAAAATAAACACAAATAAGTTACTGTAAAAACAATTTTTTTTAATTAAAAAAATCGAAACAAAAAACTTACACACAGTAAAAATGTATTTTTGGAATAAATTATCCAAATTTATCACAATAAATTTGAAAGAGATACCAAATTACGAAGAATTCAAGAATATATTGTAAAAACATGCACATGAGATATTAAAGAATTTTACGTTAAAATCAAAATTGTGACAATATTTTAAACAAAAGAAGTGAAAATAAGCCTGTAGAATTCTTGTTTAGCAATTATATAAAAAAATTGAATTCTAGTCAAATTTGCATTCTAAAAAATTTTATAATCCCTTAAAAATAATTTATCATAACTTATAATCCTTCAAAAATTTAAAGATACCCTAAGAATCAGGATGTTACAAGAGTGTTTTTAATACTTTGAAGAATATTCATAATACATGCTATCCTTATAGCTTCCTTGATTTTTCGAATCATCTCCATAATTCATGTCGTAGTCATAACGACCTTGAGATTTCGATGATTCATCATAATTGCTATTTTCTCTATATCTATAATTATTTTTATTGTTACCGTAATTTTTGTTGCTATCATAACCTTCTTTGACTTCTTGGTGAATCTCCGTAATTATTGTTTCTTCTGTATCCTCCTTGATTATATCCATAATTCTTGTTGTAGCCGTAATTCATGTTACTATCATAACCTCCTTGATTTTTCGATGAATCCCCCATAATTGCGCTTTCCTCTATATCCTCCTTGATTATATTCATAATTCTCATTGCCATCATAAGCTCCGAGTTTTTGATGATTCTTCATAATTTCTGCTTCCTCTATTTCCTCCTTGATTATATCTATAACTCTTGCTGCTGCCATAATTCATAATGGCAACATAACCTTTCTGATTTTTTGATGAATCTCTGTAATTGCTGTTTCTTCCATATCCTCCTTGATTATATCCATAATTCTTGTTGTAGCCGTAATTCATGTTACTATTATAACCTCCTTGATTTTTCGATGAATCCTCATAATTGCTCTTCCCTCTGTATGCTCCTTGATTATATCCATAATTCTTGTTGTAGCCGTAATTCATGTTACTACCATAACCTCCTTCATTATTCGATGAATCCCCATAATTGCGCTTTCCTTTGTATCCTTCTTGATTATATTCATAATTCTCATTGCCATTATAACATCTCTGAATTTTCGATGATTCTTCATAATTTCTGTTTCCTCTATTTTCTCCTTGATTATATCTGTAACTCTTGTTGTTGCCGTAATTCATAATTTCAGCATAACCTTGATTTTTCGATGATTCTCCATAGTTGCTGTTTTTTCTGTATCCTCCTTGATTATGTCCATAATTTTTGTTGTAACCGTAATACCTGTTTGCCCTCATAAGCTCCTTGATTCTTTGATGAATCTCCGTAACCTCCTTTTATTATATCCGTAATTCTTGTTGTAACTGTAATTCATGTCGCCATCATAACCTCTCTGAGTTTTCGAGGATTTTTCATAGTTGCTACTTCCTCTATATCCTCCTTGATTATATCCATAATTCTTGCTGTAACCATAATTCATGCCATCATCATAACCTCCCTGATTTTTAGATGAATCTCCATAATTGCTGTTTCTTCTATATCCTCTTTGATTATATCCATAATTCTTGCTGTAACCATAATTCATGCCATCATCATAACCTCCCTGATTTTTAGATGAATCTCTATAATTGCTGTTTCTTCTATATCCTCCTTGATTATATCCATAATTCTTGCTGTAACCATAATTCATGCCATCATCATAACCTCCCTGGTTTTTAGATGAATCTCCATAATTGCTGTTTCTTCTATATCCTCCTTGATTATATCCATAATTCTTGCTGTAACCATAATTCATGCCATCATCATAACCTCCCTGATTTTTAGATGAATCTCCATAATTGTTATTTCCACTATATCCTCCTCGATTATACATATAACTCTTATTATTGCCGTAATTCATAATGGAAGCATAACCTTTCTGATTTTTTGATGAATATCCGTAATTCTTGTTTCTCCTATATCCTCCTTCATTATATCTATAATTATTGTTGTTGCCGTAATTCATATTACCAGCATAACCTTCCTGATTTTTGGAATCATCATTATAATTTCTCTTTCCTCTATATCCTCCTTGGCTGTATTCATAATCTTTGTCGTAACTATGTTTGCCCTCATAACCTCCCTGAGTTTTTGATGATTCTTTATAATTGCTGCTTCCTGTATGTCCGAGGATATGATATATTATGATATAAATTTTCTTGTTACCGTAGCCACTCTGAAGACCTCTGTTTTCAGATTCAACTCCATAGCCATAGTTTGATTTTCCAGGATTGTAACTTTCATATCCGTATTCACTCATTGCATTTTCATATCTACGACCTCCATAATTGGTATCTTGTTTGATCTATAAACAAAATATGTTAGAGTTTTTCTCTTTCTTTATAAATTACAAACTATAATTTAAGTAAGTGGATTTTAAAAATTTAACTATACTCTTATTTAAAATTTAATAGTGAACATAAAGTAACTTTAATTGTTTTATTATTTGCGTTACGAAATAATACACAAAGTATAAAACTAGAATCATATACTGAAATGGTATATAACTTAAGAGTATCAAAAAATGCTTAAATAAGAAAATGTAAATAAATTTGAATAATATTGAATTAATGGTATTTTAAAAAGAATGGTGATGTTATTCTAATGTAATGTAAATATTTGGTATAATAATTTTAATAACCACGTGAATTAAATAAAACTGAGAATTAAAACCCAATTATTAGAATTCAATTAGGACTGAGATTTACATAGTTAAGCAATATATTGCTGTTAAGTTAGAATATATTAAATATTTTATAGAAAAAAACCATTTATAAAAAATTAAAATGTTTTTTATTATACATAAAACGAATACTTACTTCTTGAGAATGGACCAGGGCAATATAAGATAATACTGTAAAAATTAACACCTGGAAAAATGAAAATACGTATATTAATATTTATTCACACTCCTTGTGTTTCAGATAGAGATAACTCCAATGAGGCCCATCACTTCTTTTGAGACTGATATGTAGCAGATTTAGCATTATTGAGATGTAGAGAAATACCTTGGATATTATTCCCATAGTAACTAGCTGATATTTGTATAAAATGCGTAAAACATTTTTAATACATATGTCACTGTACGTATATCATTCTAAGTGGTCCTTGTTAAGCGGACCTGAATCACAGTTGTAATATCTTCCTTAGAAGAAACTTGTGGCAAAATTTGTGCTCAAAAGCTTGTCCACAAATAGCATACAGGAGAGATAAATTTCAAACACTGCTGTCTCTGTCAATTGTGACATTTCTTTTAAGTGTTATCCCTTTTAAGTCTTTCCAAAGACGTAAACATCATAGTGAATTCATAAATTTTATAATGTATTTATTTCATAACTGATACAGAAATCATAGCGGATACATGAATTTCATAATGAGTACATAGATTTCGTATTTAATACACAATTTACAACTACGGCATACATAAATGTATTCTTGATGAACATAAAAAAATTAGGACATTTAAAAATTCCAGTGCATTAATATAAAAAATACAATATTAGAATAAAAATATTCTGCATGGAAAACGTAAAAAGACATAGCAATATAAAAGATATTTTGTGAAATTAAACGAAAAATTAATAAATAAATATAATATATATATAAAGATTAACAATAAAAGGGAAATTAATAAAATATCAATTTTTATCAAAATTAAAAAGGAAATTAATAAAATATCAATTAAAAATTCCAGAGTCAATTAAAGTCACTATACAGTCAAATTACTATCACAAGTACTGTTCAAAGTCACTATGCAGTCAATTAAGGTCACTATATTGATTCAGTACATTATAAAAACACAGAATAAAAGTAAAGATTAAACACACATCATTATCTATGAAGTTATATGATATTTTAAAACTTCTGAACATCATTAATTTTTAGACACATGAATGTTAATAAGTACTCATTATTATAGTGCTTTAACTAAGGAAATCTTATTTTTCTGCAAAAATTTTAACTTAGAAATAAAATCAAAAAGCTTTTACTTACCTTCATTGTTTCTTATTTCCAAAAAGAGTGCAGTTTTAAGCTTTCAGTCTTTATATTTATACCAAGAAATTGTATTATATTGAAAAAAAAAAAATGGATTACAATGCTATCAATTTCAATGTTCATTAGATAATTTATTACTAAAAATAAAATTGTTATTAGTAATATTTTTGATTTCAATAAAGCTTTTAATACGGATTATTATTCCATTGGTTTAAATTAAAGTATGCATTTTTTTCCGTTAAAATTATTAAAATGATAAATACTATCCTAATTATTGTAAAAAATGTATTATCAACGATAATCTTTATAATAATGTAAGGCATCAAGAATTATTATAAGGATTATATTTTTATATGTGAATATCTTATTAGTTTTGATACGTATCTTCTTTTATTGAGAAATAGTTACGCTTATTTAATAGATAAGTTTTTATGTGATATTGAAACAAACAACGTTTTTAAAATTTTATGTGAAACACGTATTTCTAATGAATGTCTTAAATTACATTTTTTTGTTTGTTTTAGTAGCTTTAAATATAACCTTCATCAGATGCATTCCATTTTTAAATACGAATATACACTTGTGCCAGTTGGAACTTTTATTTTCGAAATTTAAACTTTGGAAAAGTCTTACTCTCAACTCTCGATTCTCAACTCAAAGTCTTAAAAATTAATTAATCCTTAACAACCTAACAACCTTAACAACCTAATTAATTAATCCTTAACTTAAGGTTGTTAATACTTAACAACCTTAATCTCAAAATTCTTACTCTTTTCAATTAATATGCAGTATTTTTGCATTGTATAGTACAATACTATTTGTATTTAATACTATTTTTCTTCTTCATTGGCGTAACAGAACTAGGAGAAGGAGGCAATCTGCCTACTGGCAGATTTCGAGACAGAAGATGCTTTCTTTTTACGGGCAGAGTTGTCAGGCTTATGGCAAAGGCATATTAATTTAAGACCTACAGTTTAAAGTGGATTCTGAATCACTACAAACATCTAGGACACAGCCGAAACTCGAACTTGAAGCCTGTGGTACCGAGCACCAGAGAGCTAGTCACTCGGCCATCAGGTCCCTTTTTAATAATATTACAGTGTTGCTGTTGTTGTTCTAATGCAGCTGGAAATACAGATAGAGTTAATATTTATATTGTACCAGTAGGGCTGTAACGTTGTTACTCATTTAGCCCTATTAAAAAAGGCGCATGTAGCTTAAAGATATGCTACCGACACGAGTAATACAACCCCCACAACTCTCTACGATAATATTAGACCGGGACCTGTTTAAAGTGGATTTCAAACCATTACAAACATCCATGGCACTGCCGGGACTCGAGCCTGAAACCTGTGATACCGAGCGCCAGAGCGCTAGCCCCTCTGCCATCAAGCCCTATATTAGTATAATGTAATAATTTAAACACGTTTGTTTATAAAATTATATAAATTAGCATTTACGACATACGGATTTTCTAAGTGAGATAGTAACATTATATTACAATACTATATGGAACTTCTTTATTATAAAGAATTTCTTTAACTACATTTTTACCTCCTTTTCTTCTAAATGCTTTGTATTATGTAGTTTGAAATATTAAAATTAGTGTATATGTGTATTGTAAAAATATCTTATTTCAATCTTAATGCAATTTAAATGAAAGATTTCATTGTTTTAAATTACATCGCTACATTTTCGTTTTAAAATTTAATATAATGAATCTGAAATATCTGCGTTTTGAAATAAATTTGAGAGTTCTCAAACTATGCATTTTTAGTTAAAAATTATATTATTGAGATGATGCAAACTATTCTAATTATTGTAAAAAAATGTATTATCAATGGCAATCTTAGTAATTTAAAGCATCAAGCATTATTGTTAGGATTATATTTTTAGATATGAATACCTTATTAGTTTTGATACGTATCTTCGTTCATTGAGAAATAGTTACGATTATTTTAATAGATAAGTTTTTATTTGATACTGAAACAAAACACGTTTTTAATATTCTATGTGAAACACGTATTTCTAATAAAAGTTTTAAATATGCATGTTTTTTTTTTGTTTTAATAGCTTTAAATATAACCTTCATCAGACGCATTCCATTTTTAAATACGAATATACACGTGTCAGGTTGAACTCTTAATTTGAAATTTAAACTATGGATAAGTTTTACTATCTCTAATAACATTTATCAATAATACTAGTATACAGTGTTTTTGCGTTGTACACTACAATACTATTTATATTTAATACTATTACAATAAGATAATTTTCTTTGTATTTAAACAACATTTGACTATAACATTACTATTAAGTCCAAAAACTAAGATCAATTTTCAATTTAAAATTCCCGGAGCTTACGGAATTTCATTTTTTTTTTTTTTTAGGTTACTGGCACTGTCCTTAACATCTGTGTGAAGTTTGACGTCAAAATATTCATTAGTGTTCGAGTTACGCTTGGCTTTGTGAGACGCTAAAACTGATTCAGGCGAATCAGGTTTCACATTCACCGTATTCACCTGATTTAACACCGTGCGACTTCTGGCTATTCTCTAAACTCAAAAGACCTCTCCGAGGACACCGTTTTGAGTCGATTGAAGAGATTCAACGTGAATCGTCGCGGGCTTTGAAGACCTTCCCTGCCGATGACTTTTTACCATGCATTGAGGATTGGAAAAGTTAAATAAGTTGGCATAAGAGCATTGTGCCCAGAGCGAATTACTTTGAAGGCGATGAAGTAAATTTGGAAGAACAGAAAAAGTTTTAAAAGTTAAGTAAATTTGGAAGTTTTAGAAAAAAAAAATACCTTTTTGGGTGCAGTAGTATATAAATTAGCATTTACAGCAAATGAATTTTCTAAGATAGTCACTAAGATATTATGAGATAGATAGTTATGAGAAAGTAACATATTTCAATATTATATGGAACCTCTTTATTATAAAGAAAAGTTTCTTTATCTGAATTTTTTCGTTACTCTTCTCCTATAGACTTTGAATGTTATTATGTAGTTTAAAATAGTTTCGTAATAAATATTAAAATTAGTCTATTATGTATATTGTGAGAATGTATTATTTCAATCTTAATGCAATTTAAACAAAAGATTTAATTATTTTTAAATTGTAAGGCTACAGTTTCGTTTTAAAATTTAACATAGCGATGCTGAAATATTTGTGTTTTAAAATAGATCTGATCGTTCTCAAATAAAAAATGTTTAATTTTATTAAATGCGAAATAATTTTTCTATAATGAAAAAAAAAAACACTTCGTTGAAAAATTGTTACTTTCTCTTCTCCGAAATACTTTGGATTGTACCATGCAGTCCAATAAATTTTCATGTTAAAGATAATAAATATACACTATTGGCCATTAACATTGCTACACCAAGAAGGCGACATGCTACAGAAGTGAAAGTTAAATGACAGGAAGAAGGTGCTGTGATATGCAAAGGAGTAGCCTTTCACCACATTCAGACAAACCAGGGGCCGGTATCGACACTTACAAGGTGTTTAAATGAGTAAATTATTTAGCCAGTTTTCTCATACACAAATTGCATTTGAATTCTGTTGCCTTGTGAAAAGTTGTTGTGATGCCTCGTGTAAGAAGCAGAAATGTACCGGCACGTTTTTGACTTCGATAAAAGAAGTGAGTTGATTGTACCAGGATTTCTCTTTATCGTATCACAGTATTGCTGCTCGCATCGGTTGGGATCCAATGATTGTTAGCAGAATATGGAATCGTTGGGTTCAGGACGGTAATACGGAACGCCTTGCGTGATTTTAACGGTCTCCCTAGCACTAGCTCTCGAGAAGTCAGGCAAGTTACCCGCATGGCCTTAATGGATCGTGCAGCCACGTCACGAGCAACATGGACTCGTTTGCAAAGAAAAGTGTCTAGACCATGGTTGCGGCTACCCTTGGACTTGCATCACAGAGGCAGGTGCGTCTTCAATGGTGTGATCAACGACGAACCTGGGAGCACGAATGGCCGGATGTCATTTTTTCAGATGAATCCGGGTTCTGTTTTTTCCGTGTTCGGCGTCGTCTTGGTGAACGCACATTGGCAGCGTGCATTCGTCATCGTCATACTGGCCCATCGACCTGACGTGATGGTTTGGGGTGCTATTGGATACAAGTCTCGGTCACCTCTTGTTCTCATTGACAGCACAGTTGACAGTGCACGTTAACATCTCTGGTGTGTTCCAACCCATGGCTCTACCCTGTATTCGAGCCATGCGAAACCCTATGTTTCAGGAGGATAATGTACGACCGCATGTTGCGGTATTGTACGGACCTTCCTTGATACGGAAAATGTTCAGCTGTTGCCCTGGCTTGCAGGTTCAGTATATCTCTCGCCAATAGAAACGTCTGGTCCATGGTTGCCGAACGACTGACTCGTCACCATACGGCAGTCACTACGATTGATGAAGCTGTGGCATCGTGTTGAAGCTGCATGGGCATCTGTACCTGTATATGCCATCCAAACTCTGTTTGGTTCAATGCTCAGGCATATAAGTGCTGCTATTACTTCCAGAGGTTGTTGTTCTGGGCACTGATTTCTCAGGATCTATCCACCCAAATTTTTGGAAAATTTAATCTCTGGTTATTTCCAGTATAATATATATTTGTCCAATAAATATCATTTTGTTAATTGCATTTCTTCCTGGTGTAGTAATTTTAATGGTCGGTAGTGTATATGCATAGTATGAATGCTTCTCTCCCGTTAGTCTAAAATGAAACGAAATTTTTTATCATTTTAAATTCCTTGTATTCCATTTTGTTGCTTTTAGGCAACACACAAAGGCATAAAAAATAATTTTGTCTCTTTTAAAAAAATAAAAATGTTAAGGTTCGCCTTCGACAAAAGCAAAATCAACTTTCGGTATGAAATTCATTTTTTTAAAAACCTGATACGTATTGTTTGAAAACGATTTATACACAATATTTAATTGCAAACAATAAACTTTTTTTTTTATCAATTTGAGTGCTCTTCTTAAAGGTTTACAAAACATTTTGTTTGTCTTTCAGCGTAGTAAGAGTTTGTTCCTTTGAGCAAAAGAATACTCGATATTTTATATGGCCATGCCAGTGAAAATGCTTGGTCTTAGTGAAATAACTATCCATCTTTTTTATAGCACAAACATAAAAATAAAAAATAATATTACCAATCGACCTCTAATTTTGTTTCCAAATTTCATTTCAAAAACTGTTCTGACACAGTTTAAAGCTGTATTTTATTATGTGCGTCTAGAATGGATGGATCGATGGATAGATGATTGGACGGATGGATGGACGGATAGATGGATGGAAGGTTTGACGGTTGTATGGATGGATGGACGGAGGGTCGGTCGGACGGATGGATGGATGGTCGGACGATCGGAATTTGACGGTCGGTTGGATGGATGGATGAACGGATGGATGGATGGATGGATGGAATGGACGGACGGACAGATAGAAGGATGGATGTAGGGACTGATGGATGAATGGACAGACGAATGGATGGACAATGGATGGACGGACGGATGGATGGATAGATGGATGAATGGATGGATGGATAGAAGGATGGAGGGACTGATAGATGGATGGGCGGATGGATGGACGGACGGACAGATAGAAGGATGGATGTAACTGATGGATGGATGGATGGATGGACGGATGGACAGATAGAAGGATGGATGTCGGGACTGATGGATGGATAGAAGGACGGATGGATGGACGGATGGACGGATGGATGGATGGATAGATGGATGAAGGGATGGATTGGACGGACGGAAGATAGAAGGATGGAAGGGATGATGGAAATCTGATGAATGGATGGACAGACGAATGGATGGGCAGGATGGGCGATGGACGGACGGATGGATCGATAGATGGATGAATGGATGGATGGATGGATGGATGGATGGATGGATGGACGGATGGACAGATAGAAGGATGGATAGGGACTGATGGATGGATGGGCGGATGGACGGACGGCGGTCGGTCGAGCGGATAGATCAACTGAGTGGATGGACGGACGGATTTGAATGGATGGTTTGGTTGATGGACGGCATTTGGAAGGATGGATGGATGGATTTTATTTTTGAAAAGGAAATGAGAAATCTATGATTTTTTTTCGATCTTGAAAAGCTTTTTTGGACCCTGTTTACTGATTCAGGAGTTCCAAATAAAGATATCGATGGTAAAATCTTCATTTATGTCAACTTATTAATTTAATATTTAAACATTTTTATTATGATTTGTTTTTATTGCATTTTTATTGATTTTTTTTTATTTTAAAAAAAGCATCTTTTTTACAGAAATACTTTTTTTCTAGTTTCTTTTAGCAATAATAATGTTTTGTAACTTTTATTCAAAAAAAAAAAAGCATTATTTTTTACAGAAATACTTTTTCTAGTTTCTTTTAAGCAATAATAATGTTTTGTAATTTTTTATTTTCACGCAGTAATGATTTTTTTCTTTTTAAATATACATATGCCTTTTATATTGATTATTATTATTTTTTTTTTTGCCGAATAGAATCTTCTATTCAGAAGAAAATTATGCTAATGTCTTGATAAGTTTAAATTCATGGTGATTTTGCTTAGTATAATTTCAAGTATTATTGGGCTAATCTCTTTTTTAAATGGCAAACATTAAATGAATTATGTCCAGTTATCAATTAATTATTAATAACCCCAGTAAAGGCATAATATATACATATATATATACATATATTAACTCACATAACATAAACATAACTATTCACGAAGAAACATCTATGTAACTCTTCACATATATTCTCATATGTTTATATTTCTTAAATGGAACATATATTATTAATGAATTATGTACGTATATTATTAGTGAACTATTAATTAATTTATTAAGAATTATGTTGGAACATATATAATGTTCCAGCATAATTTTTTTCATTTTCAGGATGTAAGTAACGTAATGTGACGATGCTTCATAATACTCTACATAATTCGACGATGGTCTATAACTTTTTAATTGATGAAATCATAACAGAGTGTAAATAAACATTTCTGAAACCCAGCTCGTTTATTTGATGCTTATGATGTGTTGTTAAACTTAGTGCAAATCATATACATATTTTTGTATTCTGCCTTCAGTCATGGTTTTGTGATTAAATATTACAAAGTTTATCTTATAACTAACATCTGAATTTTTCTTGAAATTCATGCTGGTCATTATCATATACTACATGACAACTTAATCTAAATCTGCTTTCCTATTTCAACAATTTTTTAAAGTAATTAAAGACGAATTAGAAATTGTTCTTCACTTTAAAATAAATTTGTCAATGTAAATATTAGAATGTTTACAATTTCTTGGTAGGCATAGCTCTTGCAAAATTAGGAACTGAATTTTGTATTAGCTATTTGTGTAATTTTCACATTTTTGTAATTTTACACGATACATATATGATAAAAAAAAATAATAACACGCCCAGTTTTGTATGATAAATATTAAGTTATAATATATTAAATGTTATTAATGCCACTCCACATTAATTATGTATTACCTTTTTGTGACTTTATGCCATCAATACTAATTCACATAATATATCATTATATATGATAAATTATGATAATATAATTTTAATTATATGATCCCTTTTTACCACTTTTTTTTGTAAAAATCATAAAAAATGCAAATAAAAAAATATAAAAATAAAAATAAAAAGAACATCGGGATATCGGTTTTTTTTGTGAGGATGATTAACTATTTACCTTTCAGATTACCACCATGGCTCCCACCGTTCAGCATAACCCTTTCACTGTTTGTTTACTTTTTCAATAGTTTTGTGGCATAGACAACTGGTCCCTAATTGTACCGAATTTAAACTTAATTTAAATTCTTTTATTTTTAATTTTTATTTTTATTTTGTATTTTAATTTTATTTATATTTAGTATTTTTAACTTTTTGAGTACCATTTATTTGAATTTTAGAAACTTTATCTTTTATTTTATATTTACTAACATTAAAGCAGCCAATTAAAATTAAAATCTTATTTATGAATTAAGATGAGAAGGTTTAGGGGTATTTCCTCCCATTGGTACTCCGTAATCGGTACGCCAGTTGCTAGTAATTATATGATATATTTGATAAATATTAAGTTAAAATATCTTGAATATTTTTCTTATTGCTCTACACTAATTCTTTTCTAAATTAAAAACTAATTACTACAAAATTGCCAAATTGTAGTACTAAAACTTTTGCTCTACAATTTCAATTAAAAGATTTAAATATAATAATATTATATTATAATTTTTTTTTTTCTACACTTAAAATGCTAAATTGGAATAGCTATTGAATTTTTTGTCGAATGTTTATAAAGAAGAACACAAATAATTTTAATTCAAAGGAAATTTATTTTTCATCAAATATCAAAACAACAAGAAAACTCAAACATTCAGTGAAAAGTAGTATTTGGAATAAATTAAATTGCTTCACAAAAGCAAGAATTTAATTACCAAAGAAAGTATAATTTTTAAGAAGGGAAATTAAAAGCACAATTCATTAAGGAAACAAACTAATATGAGGACAAACAGATGTAATATTAAAGAATTTGAAAGCTGGAAATATAAATACTATAATATGTCAAAAGTAAAAAGTAAAATTTAAAAGTTGAATTCTTGTCAAATGAAAAATATGTTATAAAAACAATTGAAATCCAGTCAAACAGAATTCTAATAAACTTTAAGAAAACTTAAAATTTTATTTGGCATAACTTCTCATACATACTAAATTTAAAGATTATACTCTAAGATTCATGATGTTACAGTTGTCTGTTAATTATTTGAAAAATATTCGTAATTCATGTTGCCATAATTAATTTTTTGATGATTCTCCATAATTGCCCTTTCCTCCATATCCTCCTTGATTATATCCATAATTCTGGTTGTAACCATAATTCCTATTTCCATCATAACCTTCTTGATTTTTCGATGATTCTCCATAGTTGCTGTTTCCTCCATATCCTCCTTGATTATATCCATAATTCTTGCTATAACCGTAACTCTTGTCGTCATCATAACCTCCTGATTTTTCGATGATTCTCCATAGTTGCTGTTCCCTCCATATCCTCCTTGATTGTATCCATAATTCTGGTTGTAACCGTAATTCCTGTTTCCATCATAACCTTCTTGATTTTTCGATGATTCTCCATAATTGCCCTTTCCTCCATATCCTCCTTGATTATATCCATAATTCTGGTTGTAACCGTAATTCATGCTTCCACCATAACCTTCTTGATTTTTCGATGATTCTCCGTAATTGCCCTTTCCTCCATATCCTCCTTGATTATATCCATAATTCTGGTTGTTACCGTAATTCCTGTTTCTATCATAACCTTCTTGATTTTTTGATGATTCTCCATAGTTGCTGTTTCCTCCATATCCTCCTTGATTATATCCATAATTCTGGTTGTTACCGTAATTCCTGTTTCCCCCATAACCTTCTTGATTTTTATGATTCTCCATAGTTGCTGTTTCCTCCATATTGTTATCCATAATTCTTGTTGTAATCCATGTTTCCCCATAGCTTGATTTTTCGATGATTCTCCATAATTGCCCTTTCCTCCATATCCTCCTTGATTATATCCATAATTCTGGTTGTAACCGTAATTCATGCTTCCACCATAACCTTCTTGATTTTTCGATGATTCTCCATAGTTGTTATTTCTTCTATATCCTCCTTGATTATAACCATAATTCTTGCTGTCCTCATAACCTCCTTGATTTTTTGATGAATCCTCATATTTTCCTTTGATTATACCTATTATTTTTATTGTAACCGTAATTCATGTTACCACTGTAACCTTCTTGATTTTTCAATGAATCTCCATAATTGTTATTTCTTTTATATCCTCCTTCATTAGATCCATAATTCTTGTCGTTATCATACTTCATGTTACTATCATAACCTCCTTGTTTTTCGATGAATTCCCATAATTGCTGCTTTTTTTATAACCTCTTTGATTATATCCATAACCGTAAACACTCTGATATCCTTTATTTTTTTGATTCGCTTCCATAGCCATAGTTTGATTTTTCGGTATTGTCCTTTCCATATCCGTATCCACGTCCTTCGTTAGTGGTATCTGGTTTTTTAATCTGTAAACAAAGAATGTTAGCATTTTTTTCTCTGTATATAAAATTCAAAATATAATCACTTAAAGTGAATATCTGAAGCATGTATCTTTTTTATTAAATTCGTACTATTAGTTCACACTCTCCCTATATATATCTTGTTCAAATATTCAATCGTTAATAAAATATTTTTTATTCATCCACTCAAGTTCAAATACCTTTTTTGAAACTCGTAGTGGATGACACTCGAAGTTAATACAGTTTTTTCAAATATTAACTCGTTAATTAAATTTAATGATTTAATTTTAGTTTTTCTTAGATTTAAGTTGCATGCATCTACCAATAGATGGCGCCATATGTAAGAGGAACATTTCAACGTAAAGGTAGAATTGACTTAAATTTTTTTTTTTATATTACTTGTTTAAATTAAAATTACTTTCAATGTTTTCTCGTTTGAAAATTTATGCTGGAATTATTTTTTAATTTACCAATTATTAGATTTTAGCTTATATAAAATTAGAATTATTGCCTTGAAAGTATGTGATATAGTATAAAGAATTTTAAATAATAAATAGTAGCATATTGGAATAAAAAAAATTTAAAAAGTAAAATGTTGAAAAGGATATTCTTTTATAAAGAAATATGTTTTGTTATTCTTTATAACTCAATATTTTAAAATATTAGGCACAATATTTATTAGAACTATTTGAACAAAATACAAATTAAAAAAATGCTAACATGAAGTGCAATTGAAAGTTTACATATTTAAACAAAATGTTTTATTTAAGTTAAAAGTAAAGTAAAACATTTTGTAGAAAAGAAATTTTTATAAATGATTTATTACAAAAAACACACAGAATACTTACTTCCTGCGACTGAACCAGAGCAATGCACATTAATACTGCTAAAACAAACATCTGAAAAAACCAGGAAAAGTGAAGTAAAGTGTTAGTAATTTTTTTAACTTCTTATTATTTACTGGAGTTAACTTCAACAAAAATCAATTAACTCATTTTAAGTTTTAAATGAATGATATATCATTTTGGAAAATACTTTAATACTTTAGTTTATTTCAGAAATAAGGTCCATTATCTTTTCTGTGACAGATACGTAGCAGATTCATCGTTACTCATGGAATGGGTATTTTGTACTCCTCACACAAAAGTATAAAGTATGGGCAAGAGAAATGTTTTGAAGTTTTTTTTTAATAATTGACTGATATTTGTATGAAGCATGTCAATTATGTTTCCAAAACGACTGTCTGTTTACCTATTCTATTTAAGTGGATGTTACTTGAACCCTTCATCTATTCCTCAGCTTGTTAGAGCTAGTATGCAAAAGGAGGTCCACGACCGGATAATTAAATTTTTAATGCATATGTATATGCATATGTTGTGGCAGAGTTCAATGAAACATGATGTTTCTGAAGTATGTAATTAGTTAAAAGCAAAAAAAAGTCTAAACTAATGGAATAACTGATTTAAAAGAATCTAAATTTATTACACGTAACAATTAACTTACCCACCTTATCACATGGAAATACTTCACTGTGCAAAGTATTGAGCAAACAAGGGTTGGTATTAAAAAATAGTTTATAACATTTCACTCATACAACTTTTATCTTGCATCGCTCAAATGTGCTACTCATTTTAAAAGAGCATAAACGAGATGCATTGAAATTATTTAAAGGTAATATTAATGAAGAAATAATATTTCTTAAATTTAAAAGATATTTTAAGATAAAAAAAACTATTAATAAAATAAATAGAAAATGATTTGGAAAATATATATAAATTCGACATTGGCTCATAAGTATATGGTTTATTTCATAAAAAGAATTAAGAAAAAAATCGAAGGAAAAAAGAAAAAAGAAAAAAAAAGAAGGAAACAGTTTAAAGAAAGAAAAAAAAAATGAAAAAGAAAATGAAGGAAAAGAAAAAAAGAACGAGAGAAACAAGAATGAAGTAAAGAAGAAGAAAGTAGAAAGAAAAAGAAAAATAGAAGTAAATAAAGAAGAAAACACATCCAGTAAATTTTTTAAATTATATATCTAGAAGTATTATTGAAAAAAAGTTTTAAAATCAGTCGTTTTACTATTATATGATCTTTCAGTATTTCTAACTTTATTGTATTTTTTTACAAACTACAAAATTTGCAATAAAAATTTCAGTATGTAGAATTTAAAAAATATGCAACAATCAAAATATTTTTTGTTAAGTTTTAAGAAAAATAAATGTAAACATAAATATAAAATGATTAAAAATGTAGGGAAATAAAAATTGCATTTTAAGTATAAAATTCAATGCAAAATATAATGAAGTCTGGTTAATTTGATTACAAACAAACGTTGTTACACAAACACAAATGAATAGTAAGGATTAAACACACATCCTTATCAATCATTTATGATGTTCTAAAAATTTGAATATTCATTATTCAAAAATAATTGTTAACATTCATTATTCCTTAAAATTAATAAAGAAATATAATTGTTAATATGTATTAGGTATTGAGAAAATATTTTTTATATGCAAGTAAAGTAGGCAAGGAAATAATTTTCTTTTAAATGGATTTTAAATTTATTATTGAAAACTGAAATTTTTACTTACTTTCATTGCTGACTACTACCACGAAGAGTGAATTTTCAAGCTTTCGATATTTATATTTATACCTATAAATTACATAATGAAAAAAAGAATTTCAATGTCATCAACTTGAATTTTTAAAAGTTTATGATGACATTTTTTGAGAAAAGAAAAAATATTATTTACACAAATTGCTAATCCACTGTTTTATTTAAAGTATGGATTTATTATGTGTTAAGAATATTAAAATGCTAAAAAAAATTTTATTTATCATCTTGGCAAAAATTTCTTAAATTAAACGTGATTGAAATAATTTAAAAATGATAATCTTTATAATAATGCAACACACCTAGCATTATCTTCAAGATTATATTTTAAGAAATTGGACTTTCTGATAAATATATTGATACTTATGATAAATATCTTTTTTTTTTTATTGGGAAAGAGTTATGATTGTTTTAAGAGATAAGTTTTTATATAATTTTTACAAAAGCCACCATATATTGATTGCTTTTGTATGAAACACGTATTTCTAATTAAAGTCTTAAAAAGTAATTTTTTAATTTTGATAGCTATAAATATAACCTCCTTCAATTGAATTCCACTTTTGATATCAACATGTCTGTGTATCAGTTGGATTACTGACATTTGAATTATTAAGTTTGGAGAAAACTTAGTTTCTATATTACCCATAAAATATTGCAAGAAGATCTTCAGTGCATACTAATTACTGTAAATAGATTTTAAGTAGTAGCATAATATGGATATTTAAAATTGTTTATTAAGGAATAAATTGCATTAGCGCAAATTCTATTGCTAATTTTTCTTTTTAAAAGTAAACTGGGAGTGGAGAGAGAAAGAGAGTGATAGAGATAAATATTATTTTAATATAAATATGACTTTTAAAATAAATTTCATGCTAACTGTTGTATAAGGTGAGACAATATATTTTATGAAAAAAAGCCTTTGAAAATATGAATATCATCTCTTTTTCTCAGAGTTAACTTATATGTCATCATGTAGTTTTAAAAAAAAAAAGAATCTTTCGTAGTGTAGATTAATATAATTGAGGAATAGATGTTAACAAATATTTTGATCTTCATGTCCTGAAGTAATAGGAGGAAACAATTCACAATATCAAATTCTATTGTTGCTTTTTTTCTGTTCTTAACCAAAATAGCAGGATTAATAATAATGCTTAAAAATTAATTTTTTAATTTTATTAATCGAAGTCATCTATTTTGTTATGAAATTTTTTTCGTGAACGAAATTTTTTCTTTCACTTCATCGAAATAATTTAAACTTCATCGTTTAGTAAAAATAAATTTATGCTAAAGACCAGAAAAAAAAATCTATGAGTATATGTGTACAAGGAAGGTTT
The DNA here is from genome assembly GCA_021605095.1 of Caerostris extrusa. Classification (NCBI taxonomy): domain Eukaryota; kingdom Metazoa; phylum Arthropoda; class Arachnida; order Araneae; family Araneidae; genus Caerostris; species Caerostris extrusa. The sequence continues at coordinate 27,958 of BPLR01014581.1, forward strand.
TTGTTGCCAAAGTCCACAAATGAAATGAAACTATTCTTTATTCCATATTCTAATGTTATAATTTTATATGTTTAGTCAATACAGACAGGAGCAAGTAATTCTGCTTTAAAATAAATAGAATTGTTTATAAATAAAATTAATGTATACTTTTATTTAAGGCGAAATCATCTGTTATGTTACGAAAAAATATCTTCGATAACAAAACCTTTACCAAAACATTTTCAAAAGTAACATTTCATATTAAATAAAAAACATTTTCAAGTACTTTCATAAGTTAAAAATAGACTAAGAATATAAGCACTCTATGAATGTTCTTTTGTCAATGTCCTAAAAGGAAAGGAACTTTTCATTTTTAAAAATACTTCTTTCTGTATTTAGTCAACTCAAAAAAAAAATTGCTCTGCTTTTAGATAAATACTGCAGATTTTAAATTAAAATAATATTCTCCTTTGTTTAATATAAACGATCTTTTGTATCAATTTCATAATTATTAAAATTTTCAAAAAATAAGTTTTTAAATGTTCATACAAGAAATGAATAGTTATTATTAAAGGCTTTCTAAATCTTTTCGTTATTTATAAAGTCTTTTTTATTGTGTAATTCTTTCTTACACAGCCAGAGTAATCTTTTGAACTAGAGAATTCAATATTTTTAAATAGCAAAATTATAAAAAAAAATAAATTTAATGTTCAAGTTATTCATCCTTTTGAAAATAGAATTACGGAAAATAAAATTTACCAGTCACATTTAACTTTTTTATGTACTTCATTTAAAAAAAAGACAAGTTTACACCCATTTTAAAAATTGTGTTGTAATATTGTGAATTTAGATAAAGGCTATCTGCAATGTGTATATTTTTACCTAGAAGTAATCTTACAAAAATTATAATTTTCAGCAAAAAAAAAAAAAAAAAAAAAAAAAAAAAAAAAAAAAATTATTAAAATTTTAATTTTGAGTATTAATATTCAACAATTACACTTTTCTTCTTAATTTAATATTAAATTTCCTTAGATTTAAAAAATACATTTTTAAGTATTAAATGAAAGTAATTAAAAATATTTCACTTTTTTATTTTGGTTAATAAAATTTTTTTAAACGTGAGTAAAATAATTTGATTGTTTAATATTCATAATAGCACAAATCCTGTAGGATTATATCTTTTATGAATGAAATTTAATCTTCTGCAGATCTTGATAATATCTTATTTTTGAGAAAAAGAATTAAGTTTATTTAAAAGATAATTATTGCACGACATTTACAAAAATTAACACAATATAAATGCTTCTATAGTATTTCTAATCATGAAATTAAAATTTTTTTGGTGTTATAATATTTTTAAATTTAAAACTTTCTTCTACGAGCTTTCCTCTTTAGATGTTAGCACTTGTGGAGATTTACTTTGACATAAATTTTCGAGTTATTTACTAATAATAGGAATTAATAGGAATGAAATGTGTGCATTTAAATGATCTTTCAATAAAAAATTTCACCATTTTGAAATAATATATTTTCCGGAGGAATCTGTTACTTATGGGAAAATTCCCATAAAAATTAATAAAGCTTTTATTGCTTTTTTTATTATTTATTATTTTTTTTCTAATGCAGCTGGCAAACACTTATCTTATCACTTACTTATCTTGAATGGCTTAAGGCCAGCGCTGCACAGACGTTACTCACTCACCACATGCACCCAGGTGGTGCGTGTAGCTTGAAGATAAGCTTCGGACGCGGAGTAACAATACCCCCGCAACGCTGTACTTTCATGTTAGAACGGGACCTAAAGTGGATTCCGAACCACAACAAACATCCATAGCACCTCCGGGACTCGAACCCGAAACCTGTGGTACCGAGCTCCACAGTGCCACTCGATCGTCAGGCCCAACACATTATTAGAACATTAATAATTCAAAAAGAATTAGTTTGGAAAAAAAAAATAATTGTATTATTATTTTAAAATCAACAATGTTTATCAGTTATCAGTTATATTTATCGGTTTTTCAGTTAATGTTTTCATCAGTTCTTCGATGAAAAAAAAATTGTTATTTTTGTTTTTTTAAAGTGAAATAATCTTTTCTTTAAAATATTATATAGATTCAACCCCTTAAACAAATTGCTTAAAATCCTGTTTTCATTATTTATGTTTTTGACATAGATAATAATCTTTTTCTGTTACATATAATATAGGAATTTAAATGATACACTCTTCCTCATTCAGATAGTATAATTATTAGCAATCACTATATAAATGTTTGTAAATAAGATAGAAAATTTATAAAATAATAATATTATTATGAATTTTTTCTTCTTCATTGGTGCAACAGCAACATGGTGGACCAAGGCCGAGATAGGCGATGTTTTTTTTTTTTTTTTACAGGCGATGTGTCAGCCATACGCCCAATGCTATACGCGTATGTTAGGCCGGGCCAATGGTTTAAAATGGATTTCGAACTATTACAAAAATCCAAGACGCAAAATAAGATATAACATTAGAGACACTACAAAAAAAAGATTTAATAAACTCATTTGATTACAGATTTTTATTAATTAATTTTTCAACTCAAAATTATATATAGTATATTTAAAAATTATGTATTTTTATCAACATACATATAACAATTAAGGAATAATATAAAATTACACTCAGATAAATTCTACGTCACAAAAATAGAAGAACTGTAAAATACAGTTGATAAATTGCACTTATTAATATGTAATAATAATAATGAGCATAGTTTGCATTATTCCTTAAAATGTGACAAATGTATAAAATAATTTTATTATTTAATAAAATAAAAATTGTAAATTCTTAAAAAAATTAAATTTATGTTCATTCACAGTTAAAGACACAGTTATTTCTTCTGAATATTGTTGTATGTTAGATGACTTTTTTTTCTTCGCAGTAATAGTATATTTATTTGACTTGGTCTATGTCAAACAAAATGACTAAACTCGTACAAATCAATGGCAGAGTGACCAAGTCAAACATAAAAGTACAGTTGCTGTTTTTAAAGTCACATGTGACAGTTATGTTCATCTCAAACTAGCATTCTCAATTCGCAATCTATTGTATTATTACTGTATGTGTATAATGGATCTGCAGTCATGTCCACCGACCGAAATTAACATCATCAAAAATATATTTTCTAATGACTTAATAAGATAGGATTAACTCTAAGTAGTTGTAACGACCTCTAACATTCAAATTATGTTTATCCGGATAACAAATGAAGACTTTAAATTTAAATTGGAAGCTCTCTATTAACCACTCTGGCTAAAAATGCCTAGATATTCTTTGTCCTGGCTTGTGAACTGTAATACAAATGTTTTTAATTGCATTTCCTTCGTCATAATTAGCGTAATATAGGTTTAGCAGGGCAAAAAAATTTGTAAAAAAAAAAAGGAAGAAAATGACTGTAAATGGCGAATTGCGATGATTTAAAAATATTGTTGACAGAAAAAGACCTGGTTCCTACTTCTCACAAAGACAAATTTCATTGTTATTCGTAATTTATATTTTCCTTTTTGTGTGTAATACGAATGTTAATGTAAATAATTTTAATAAGTAATGTTATAATTTCATGATTCCGCGTCTGTTTTACATCTTATTTAATTTTGATTTAGAACGTAGATAGGTATATAGACACATCATCAGAAAATTGATATTTTCTTAATACTATAAATGCTTTGAACACCATAAAACTCATTTAACAAATAAATTTCAACGTTAATGAATTTTCAAAGTACCAGAAAATTCAGCTGAAAACGAAAATAAATTTCCTTTTTCTAAATATTTATCATTTTTATTTTAATTAATAATGAAATTATTTTTATATTTGCCCCATTTTAAGGAATTATACAAAATATGCCAATTATTATTACGCATTAATTAATTTGTATAATTTATGAAATATATTTTAACAGATTGATTATTTATTTTTGTGACGTAAATTTTATTTGATTGCAATTGAATATTATACAATAATAGTTTTATTAATAAAAACATATACCATTTTTGAATTTTTGAATTTTGAAAAATGATAATTTAAGTAACAATAATTCTGTTGAAATACTAATATTTTTTGCCATTCAACTCTATATTTTTCATGTGTTATTATGTTATGTTTATCTCTATAAAAAACATTTCACTCCTTCTATATATACATGCCAATAAATGAATGGAATACAATTATTGACAATGTTTATTAAATAAAAGTTATTCTCTTGATTGATATTTTTCCAAAAATTAATCCGTATTGTAAGTGCAGTTGGTAACAGAGAGGATCTATAAAAATATCAATCATTTGTATCAATGAAATTTGAAAAATTTTTTTTAAAGCTCTTTAATAAGTACACCATGATTATTTTTATATAAAATATTGAAATAAAACAACCAGACAAATTTAATGAAAATTGCAATTTATTTTGGCAATTACAAGCAAAACTAAGATTTAGTTAAACTAAAAAAACAACAATAAGTGAAACTTTTTAGCATTAGCAATAATGGAAATAATTTTTATGACATAAAATTTGATGCTCAGATTGTATTCTTTTCTCAAGTTTTAAATTAATTGAGGAAAAGATGCTGAATAAAATAAATTTAAAAAAAAGGAAAATTAGCTAATTAATTGCTTACAATATTAAAATAGTATAAAAATTTTCAATAATAAAAATAATTCCATAATTTGCTATTTTCTTATGCGACAGTTCTACAAAATTCAAAGTCAGTATAACATTAGTCTGAATAAACACTATATTCACATAAAAACATCATTTAGAAGCTCATCCAAATAAGGATGTTCCTTAATTCATGTAGCCACCATAATTCTTTTTGTCATCATAGCCTCCTTGATATTTTCGACCATATCCATAATTCTTATTGTTGTTATAGCTTCCCTGGCCCTTAGAACTGTATCCATAATTTTTGTTTCCACCATAGCCTCCTTGATTTTTTGTACTCATATTACTATCATAGCTTCCTTGATTTTCATATCCATACCCGTAGTTTCTGTTGGCACCATAGCCTTTCTGATTTTGGAATCATATCCATAATTTCTGTTGCTATCATAACCTCCTTCTTTCTTGGAATCATATCCGTAATTTCTATTGTCATCATAACCTCCTTCTTTTTTGGAATCATATCCATAATTTCTGTTGCCATTATAACCTCCTTCTTTTTTGGAATCATAACCGTAATTTCTGTTGCCATCATAACCTCCTTCCTTTTTGTAATCGTATCCGTAATTTCTGTTGCTATCATAACCTCCTTCTTTCTTGGAATCATATCCGTAATTTCTATTGCCACCATAACCTCCTTCTTTTTTGGAATCATATCCGTAATTTCTGTTGCCACCATATCCTCCTTCCTTTTTGGGATAATATCCGTAATTTCTGTTGGCATCATAACCTCCTTCCTTTTTGGAATCATATCCGTAATTTCTATTGCCACCATATCCTCCTTCCTTTTTGGGATCATATCCGTAATTTCTGTTGGCACCATATCCTCCTTCCTTTTTGGAATCATATCCGTAATTTCTGTTGCCATCATAACCTCCTTCTTTTTAGATTCATATCCATAACCATCATAGCCCTTTTGATTATACGAATTTTCCCCATAATTGCTGCTGCTATCATAAATTTTTTGATATCTGGAATCATATCCATAACTCATTCCTTTTTCATACTCTTTACTCGAACCTGAGGTAGAATCTTTAACCTGCAAAGAAAGTTAGTCAGAATTTGTTTTGGATATAAAAAATAAATAAATAAAAAATTAGTACAAATCTAAATTGAAAGATTTTAATTTAAAAATAAATGTTTTGGTAAATAATTCATGCTTATTTACTATGCCAATAAAAAGTTTCTTTATATAAATGTTTCAAATTCTTTAAAACAAAACCAAAAATAATATTTAATAATTAGAACACGTAAGCAATAAAAATTATAAACTAGATTTACCTTATGATATATCAAAATAGTTTTCTAGGTATAAAAACCATAGATATTGTGTATTGATTTTTAACCTTATGGAATTTTTAAAAATGGTATCCTGCATAATTTAGAATAATATTAGATATTATATTTACGCGTAATAACTATATGATTTGATTAAAGCTTGCAAGAAAAAAATTTAACCTAGAATATAATACTGATTTGTAAAATGAACTAATAATTATATTTAAAAAAAAAAAATAAATAGTTTAAAAAAATAACTCCTAATTATTGATAAACTTTTAAAGAAAAAAAAAAAAAAAACTCATATTACTTACTTGTTGAGACTGAACCAGTGCAATGCACGTTAATACTACTAAAACAAAGCATCTGAAAATATAAAAAAAAAAATATATTGATTATTATTTTTCTCTTGTATTTTTCTGGACTTAATTTCAATAAAGCTACCGTATTTTATGGTTTAAGATTTATTTAATTAAAATATATTTAGCTTTGGGTATTTTAAGTCTGGTATGTATTTTTAAGCTTTGGTTTAGTTCCACCACGAATCAAACAGATTCAACGTCGAATCAAACTCGTGACAAAAAGAAGCGTTAGAATGCTTTGGAAGAATTTCGTAAGGGTTTCCTTTTGATATTAGTGTAAAATTTACTAAACATATTTTCGAAACATTTCTAAAACATATTAGCTCAAGTGTAATAGACAGAAATCAATTTTTTAACCCCCTAATTTAAAAATCTACTATTCCATTTAAATGTCGCGTGTCTTTTGTAAGAAAAACTAAAAACCTAAAAATGTTTCCAAAATGAATACTGGCATATGACTTAAGCTGAAGTTGAGGCCTCTAATCTACAAAAATCATATGCTTCGACTACTGATTCATTTATTACTTATACTCCAGAGCACAGAATATTCCCTGTTGTAATCTACTATCAGACTGTGTTACAGTCACTAATTTCAAAAATGAGGAGATGCGATGTCGATTGCCATAGTGCGTGTTTCATCAATAGTAAAGTTTCCGTTGTGAGTTTCAAGTCATCTTGGAATATTTTAGTAGGATATTAATAGAATATATAAGTAGAACAACATATTTCCAATTTATGTAAAAAGAAAAAGACTTCAAAGGGTGAGTCCCAGAAATTGCTTTTAAAAGAAGGTAACTCAGGGACAATTATATTAACATGTGAGTTTTTCGTATCTACTCTGTGAATATGGATTTCCACCAGATACTAAAATCTCGCCTGATGTAACATCCTCAATAATAACTTCATTTCTTTGAAACTCAGATATTCGATTAAATGACGTTTTTGATATCAGAAGGATCCCACTTTGAATGCTTAATTAGAATACTTCTCAAAACTCAGAAAGTTTATAAATCTTTTCTATTCGTCAGATATTAGTCATAGTACATTATGTAGAACCCGAAATTTGTAATGAAAAAAAAATACTTTTGCATTCTATGATACTAAGAATTATTAGCTATCACTGTAATATAATAGCGATACAAAATAAAAAACAGAAATTTATATTAATGCAAGGAATATCAATAAAAATTTTTGTATTCAAAAAGAGAAACAAATTAATAATTTTAATGAATAATTAAAAAATAATTATTTTCAATAAATATAAAAAATATAAATATCGTATAAAAGTAAGTATTTATAGATTATTTTTTATTATTATAAATAAAATAGTAAAATAAGTAATCTATAAATATAAATTTAAAAGTATGAATTCCTAAATTACACAAACGAAAATATCTAAATAAAAATCTAAGCAGAAATTTTCGCAGTTTTATGAATTTTTACATTTCTGAAAAATAGGAATTGGTATAGCAGTGCAATATGCAGAATGCATAAAATACAAAAAGCATGTAAATAATACATTACGTATCCTAAACTATAACAAAAAAAATATAATTAGGTACATAAAACAGAATTTCAAAAAATACTCGCATACATGAATTTTAGTTAAATATTCAGAATCATTTCGCAGTAAATTAGTCATATTTTTAAATGCAAACGAACTGTAAAAGTTTTAAAGTACACCCTATTGAATACTATTATAAAATTCTTGAGCATTATTAATTCTGAAATTCAGAATGTTACTAAGTACTACATGAATACTCCTTTCTTATAAGTCAAATAATATCAGCTAGAAACCTTTTAAATTTAGAATTTAAAATGAAATGATTTTACTTACTTTCATTGTTCGCAGTCTTCAATGAGAGTGAAGTTTAAATTCTCAATGTGTATATTTATACCTAAAAATAACCTTCGAAATTATGCTTCCCAAAGTAAAGAACATATTTGCAATGAAGTATATTTTAAACTTTGCTACGTCATACCTTTGTTATTCAAGCAATCTTTATATGGATTAAAGTTTTCAATTAAGTTAAATTGAACAATACATTCTTTATGCTTTAAAGATATAAAAGTAGTGAAAACAAAAACGTTTCATTGTAATTCAAACTAAGTGTAAAAATAAACGTGACTGAAATAATGTGGGGAAAAATAATCCCCATAGCAATGCCAAGTATGTAGCATTAATGTTAAGGTTACATTTTTTAGAAATTAAATTAAAATTTTTGAGTAACATATTTTGATAGATGTTTCATAAAGTTTCATTTAACTTAATAGGTTGTAGGTGATTAGGTTTAGGTTTTTTTAAAAATATTTAAAATTAATTCATTATTTTAAAAGTAACGAAGGCTTCCTGGAAACTGAACGCTCCTCTACATAGCTATTCATGAGATTATGAACAAAAAGGTATCATAACCTTTATGGCTAATCACATTATCGTACGAAAATTTATTGATTTGGGAAGAAATATTTTTCTTCTCACTGTCTTAAAACGAAACAAAACGGCATATAATTCAAAAGTTTTAATGTTTCATTTATTTATTATTGCAAGGAATAGAAATGTTGTGTAATCAAATTTATATATTAGAAATCAATCGACAATATTGTTATAGTAGGTTTATAAGTGTCCTTATAGTTGAAACAGTATTATTATGGAAGGTTTATGAGTATCCTGCTATTTGTTATAGTATTTTTATAGAAGATGTATGAGTGTCCTGCCAGTTCCTGCACTAATGTTATAGAAGGTTTATGAGTGTCCTGCTATTTATTGCAGTATTGTTATAGAAGGTGTATAAGTGTCCTTCTAGTTACTACAGTATTATTACAGAAGGTTTATAGTTACTAGTTACTATATTGTAGTTATTATATTGTTACTGCTAGTTACTATATTGCCATAAAAGTTGTTTGTTACGACAGTATTGTTATAAAGGTTGTTTGTTACGACAGTATTGTTATAAATGTTTGTTACTATAGTATTGTTATAAAAGTTATGAATGTCCTCTTACAGTTGTCTTCTAGGATTATATAATCAATGAAAATACTAGAAAACGACTGTTTGATACAATCATTGATTAAATGAATTAATATAATTCTTTTTGTTGTTGGACATCAGCTGACATCATATTCCACCTACATATGCTATAAGGCAGCCCTAGAAGAGCCATGAAGGAAGTACATTTCCCTCCAGGAGAATTTTGAAAGGGTCAATTTCCTGCAGTTGAGGGAAAATGAGGAAAAACTTGTAAACTCCCTTTAGGAAGCGTAACTATTGATGCGATATGTTTTACACACGCTTTAATATTCGCCATGGAATCTATCCGTTTCAGAAAACTGTGGTTGCAACGGACGCAGCAAATGGAATTTAACCTGAATCTTTCTGCACGATATCTGTGCATGTTACAATGAATCACGAATGCGTCAAATTAGTAAATTAAGAGGGACTTACCAGAGAATTATTGATCAATAACTATGTCTGTCTGGTTGGATTAGTCTAATTTCTTATCAATACAACTTGTACATGTACGGAGTTACTCCGAACGTTCTCTTGAAAGTCTTGGCTTTCTGCTGTTTTGGAAAAGTCACATCTCACCATCTGGAGCTGTAGCGGTATTAAAATTATATTTCAAACAGCATTCTAGAATTTTCTACGAATTGAAATATTCTAACCCTGCAACATTTTAAACTTGTAATAATTTTTTTGTGTGTTCTCAAACAAAGTAAGTTCAATAAAATGGATTATACAAAATTTTAATTGAGTGATAATAGTTTATATTACAAGGTTCAGTGATTAGGATACTGTTTAACTGATCAATTAATCTGTCATGAATATGGGAAAGGAAAAACAGACAATGTTATCTCTGTGTTGTAATTTAATTTTTGAATATGTGAATACTTCTATCTATATAATATAGTCGTTTTTCAGATAACTTTATAAACTTTAATACTAAAAAGGGTTCGGTCAATTGACAAAATCTGGTGATTCTTGTTTTCGAACTTACGGTCCTTATCATGAACTGATAATTCAAGCACTTCAGAAGATTTTGCTGTGAGATCATGTGAGTTAAGTCGTAAAATTAACATAATTATAAAGTATATATCAGAAATTTGAAAATTAAGGTAAGAAAGTACAATATGTTCTATGTATATTGCCATGTATCCTTCAAAAAATATTTCATTTAAATTTCTAATATATATGCTAATACATGTATTAAAAGATGCAAAATAAGCATATTCTTTTAAATAAAATGTAACATTATGCACGAAATATAATTTATCGAAAGGTTTTTTAAGATGGATTTTCATAAAAAAAGAAATCAACAAAATTTCTACATAAATTCTACTTTTCTCTAAGGAAAATAATTATAACAGTGAATATAATATTTATTTTAAGAAATAAGAGACATTTTATAAAACACTATAATAGTTATTATGTAAAGTATAATGCAAAATGTATAGTTTGAAGAAAATTCGTTATGTTTTTTGATATCTTTCAAATGCAGTGAATTTAATTGGAGTACACGCCAATAGAGTGTACTAACGCAAACTTAGATACAAATAGTACTATCAACATCAGGAAAAATGAAGTTTTATTATTATTTCTTTGCTAGATTATATTCATGAAAAACAAACATAAAATATATGTTTGTAACATTAAAAAAAACTAGTAAAAAATGTAATAACTTAATAACAGAATTTTCTCAATGGATTATATAGTAAAATTTAAGTAAACAACAAGATTTTAAAAAATGAAGACAATCAATTGCGTTTAAAATGAATAAGTCATTTTCAAACTAAAAATCACTGAGTTGCATGTGAAAGTCTATATGTGAAAATTATGGTTTTTAAAGAATCCTTGTTAGTGTTAGTTGTAATTATAACTTTTTCTATAACTTTAAACTAACTTTTAAATTTTATTTTAACTTATTATAACTTCATTATTTTTTTTTATTGATAGTATGTTATAATCTATATTAATCATATAACAAATTGGTATATAAAATAAATCAAATATTTTGTATAATATTTGCAGAAGAAAAACTACATAATTTCAAGAAAATGATTTATTTCTTTAGAAGTAAAAAATATTATTAATAAAATAAATGAAACATACAATGTTTTTGACTTAATTGGCAGAAATATTTCTCGAATTCTAGAGTAAACTTTAAATATTGGGGGAAAAAAGCATAAAAAATATCTATGCGAATAAGCAATTCAATACTGAAAAGAAAATTATTATTGTCCTATTTGCTGCTCTTTAAGCTATGAATAATATCACCCAACATTTTATAGGCAATTCGAACAAAAATTTGAGTTTTCAAATTGTTATTCATCTTATACCAAGACATTGCTTCAGTTTATCAGTTTCAGTTGTTTATTAGTTTCCATAAATTCCTAAAATATGAGCATTATTATTAAAAAATATAATTTTTGCTGTGTTTCGAATGGTTTTACATCAATTTTAGTCCTATCTTGGAATAAATTTTAAGCTTTTAATTTCATCTTTCAAACTATTTTTAAAAATTCTAGTTTTCTTTAAATTAAACGTTTTGTTTAAGTAAATCTTTACACCTTAGAAGACTTTTTGTTTAAGTCTTTCTAAGTGTGTAAAGCCATGGATTAAATCATTGTCAATGAGATTTATATAGTTTCTTTCTCTAGATTTAAGTTAATTTTATAAAACTATAGCAATCATAACAAAGCACATTATTAGATTTTCATGGTAGTCCTGCAGGGTTATATTTTGTAATTAAATAATTAATTGGTTTGTGTTAATTTTAACTAATAATTTCCATTTTCAAAAATTTATTTTGGTTTACTACTTTTTAAAACTTTTAACAAAACAGATATTACATTTTTTTCTTCAATAAAATTTTAATTCTTCTTTAAAAAAATTATAAGAAGATCAAATTTATGTGTAACAACAAACATAAAGTTTTTATATTATCAAAAGGCCAAATATTCGAATGAATAAATACTGAGTGGAGTTCATTCTCAGTTTGTAAATAAAAAAGCAAAGGTAATTTTTCATAAAATGCAATTTATTTTGACATTTATAAATTCAGCAGAAAAAAAAGAAAGAATAAAATTTAAATAAAAATGCATTCAAATTCAGAAAAAGTGCATTCATTCCTAGAGAAGCAACGAATTTATGGTACATTAGCAAAAGAGAAACTACAAAGGAAAGAACACACAAAAAAAAAATAAAGATAAATTTGATGCTGAAATCTGAAATGATACAACATTTTAAATTTAAAAATAGAAGCTAAATAAAGCATATTGAAATTTGTCAAACAGTTTTAAATAAAAGTCCAATCAATCTCTTGTCAAAATGAATATTAAATGAATTTGTTTTTTAACTGTTATAACTAAGAATCCTTCATCTGAAGATGTCGATAGTTGCTATAGCCACCATAACCTCTTTTATTTTACGAATCATATCTATAATTTCGGTTGCCACTATAATCTTTTTTGATTCCTTGAGTAATCTTCATATTTCTTGTTGCTACCATAGCCTGCTTGACTTCCAGAATCATATCCGTAATTTCTGTTGCCACGATAATCTCTTTGATTCTTTGAGTAATTTTCATATTTCTTGTTGCTACCATAGCCTCCTTTGATTTTTCGAATCCTATCCATAATTTCGTTTGCTACTATGATCTCTTTAATTCTTTGAGTAATCCTCATATTTCGTGTTGCTACTATAGCCTCTTTCGTTTTTCGAAACCTCGTAATACCTGTAATTACCATAACTTCCTAGATTTCTCGAATTATCTCCAGAATTCTCGTAACCACCATAATTCCCTTGGTTCTTGGAATCCATTCCATAATTCTTGCAAACATGGAAAATTGCGCAAGTAAATTTCCGAGAGTGCAATAGAGATTTTGCTCCAGTTTATGAGTAAGTGGAGTCGAAGTTATATCTTTCAATTTTGGGCTAATGCTGAGGTATTAGGCTGTTATAGCTTTAATATAAATTTCTTCAATAATTTCGTGTTTGTAAATTCGTACATTTTAGAGAAGGACTGTGAAAGTTGAAGAAATATTTCAGGAGAAACGATGCCCGTTTATCTGATAAGATCCTTGATATATATATATATATATATGTATCATAGTGTAATCATATATATCGTGTATCATATATATAGTGTAATTTCCAGATTTCCAGTTTGATTATCATACAAAAATTTCAGATATCTAGATTTCATTGAGCTACTAAAAATAATACAAATATAACATTGAACTTTCCTAATTTCTGACAAAACTTTCAATAGTAAACTTTATGTAACCGTAATCTTTCAGATTAGTTATTCTAACTTTTGCTGGATAAAGAATTTCAATAGGACTTTGTCTCTTAACATAAAAATTGTTCATCACTTTATTATTTTTTCAATAGTAAATTGCCGATTTAAAGACATAAATCGATCGATTTAATTAAATAGTCCACAATATAAAGTAATATTCATGTAGTAAAACAATATTACCAAATGATATTAGTAATATTTCCTGGCTATTGATTGGGGTCGAAATAGTTTCCATTTGTCAACGCATGAAACAATTGTGCAAGTGAAGGTTGCACAGATTAGACCTGGTTATGAAATCTTCAATTCTTCACTGAATTCCTTTTCTCGAGAATATAATGAATATTTGTGAAATAAATATCTATTTTTGCAAAAGATTCAATTTTGGATTTTCACTGAATTCATATATTTGCTAGGTTCACAAATTATAAAATTGTTAATAATTTTGAATACTGTAAAGCAGTATGTAAATGGATATCCTACCTATTAATTTAAAAAAAAAATAGTTCTTGATCAAAAATAATCTCCATACTGAAAATTCAATTTTTTCCTCTCGATATAGTGAATCTTAATGGAAATAATATAAAAAAATTTTTTAAAAAAAGTCAATTCCTACTTTTTTTCACTATGTTGCAGAAATGTCCCTTTACAGATAAAATTGAAATTTTCCTCATACATCTGGCGTCATGTATTATTAGATACATGCATCTTAAATCTAAAAAATCTAAAATTAATTAATTAAAATTAATTAATGAATTAATATTTGAAAAACTGTATTAACATCATGTGTAATACACTACAAGTTCAAAAAAATGTATTTGAACTTGTGTGGATGAATAAAAAGTATTTTATTAACGAATGAAAATTTGAACGAGATATATATATAGTAAGCGTGTGAACTAATAGTAGGAATTGAAAAGAAGGTTTATCACTGAATTTCATTTAGTGTTTTCATCAAAGGCAAATTTTCACTGAGTTGATTAACTATGAATAATTGCAATAGCTTTGCATTGTGCAAATGCATATTTTACAAATTATTGCCAAAAATATCTTTTATAAGAAAACGGATGTTCATATTTGCTAATTCAAATTCATTTTCAGTGTAGATAACGATTTTTGTTAAAAGGAAACTACTTTTTCATTGTTTTCTATCTAGTTTTCAATGGGCTCAAACTATTAAACATAAACGTATAAGTAAATATGATTCCAATTATACCAAAAACAAAACTCCTTCTGATAGGAGTTATTCTCCATACTGTTAATGTGATTCCTTTTGAAAGAACATCATGACTCTTTGTTGAACAAATGTAAGATTTTTCGTATGCTTTTTGACGTTGTATATGCTTGAGAACCAACTTCCAACGATGCTTCTTCTACCATCGAGGCCGAAGCAGTTATTATAATGAATAAAAGAAAATTACCAATAAAAATACCGCTCAAATGAAATCTCAGAAATGATCTTTCGTTCACTTTTGGATCAAGGATCATGTTTATTGAATAACACATTAAAAACGAAGCGGAAATTATGGATAGAAACACAAGAAATCCAATGTCTTTGTCAATTTGCTCAACAACTGATTTTATGATGGAATAATCATCCAGAAATTTTTCAAAACTATCCTCGCTCTTTTTCTATGTTTTGCTGCGATTTGCTTGATAATGTGGCTGATATGAATGCAGATAACACTGTAAAAATATGCAAATACATACATTGGCAATGTGTAGAACATAAAAATTACCTATTTCCAATAATGTGTAACCCTTTTTTTGTGATAAAGTTCGTTGTCAAATTTATATCCGAAAAGAAAACAGATATGTCTTGAAAATCTTGCTTAAACCATACTTTGAATGTAGTTAGAAAAA
Source organism: Caerostris extrusa (assembly GCA_021605095.1). Classification (NCBI taxonomy): domain Eukaryota; kingdom Metazoa; phylum Arthropoda; class Arachnida; order Araneae; family Araneidae; genus Caerostris; species Caerostris extrusa. Next base: position 43,430 of record BPLR01014581.1, read on the forward strand.
CTAGAATAGAAACAGCACTTACAATCATAATCTGACCATAACCAATTAACACTTTTGCTAATTTCAAATTTATTCAGGATTTTAGAAATTTTCTTCAGCTTTTTAATTTTTTTTGGATAAGAACACAACGCTGTATAACTAGTATGAAATACAAAATATTACGGATAGTACCCTAAGAGAAATGTTCCGAAATATCAATACAGAAGTTGTTACTACAACGTTCATCAATAGAATTACAACATGAAAAGTATTCTGGCTACAGTTTCAACAGTGATGCGTTTCGAAATTGATATTAAAGAAAAAAAATTGCACCACAATGAAATAAAGAAGATTAAATTATATGGTGGATCCCTTTTCATATTTTTAAACATTATTCACAGATTTAGCAATAGTTTGGATTAACCATATAAACAATAGAGAACATATCAGTTAGATATGCAGAACTTGCAAAATATAAACTTCATATAGACGTTTATTTTTGCAGTGTTAGACTAAAACCCTGTCTTAAATTTTGTTTTAGAATTTGAAGAGAATCGATTAATGAATTCTGCGGTTCTATGACAACCAGCTATTAGAAATATTTGTTATTCAAAAATTTCCAACAATCATTATTAAATGATATTGTTTTGGGGTTTTTGATAAACTCTAATTTTATTGCTTTATTCCTTTTTGGCATAATTATCAAGAAAAAAAAGTTTATTTTTCTAAAGAAATCTCAACATTTTCCATTCTATTGCGAATTAAAAGCTTTCAAAGTTCTTCGATAATCATTTTCGTTTCAAAAATGTTTATCATTAAATTTCCTTTTTTTTTTTTCAGGTATTCATCAATGATTTATTTTGTATTATAGTTATTAAAACAGAAATCAATTTAAATTATGTTTCTTTCCATATAGGAAGAGGATAAACAAAATTTTATAATTATTTTATTATAATTTTCTATGTTCAATTTAAAATGCTATTCTTAAGTGAATAAACAAAAGATCAAATAATCATATTAATCCTTTTTTTATTAATATATAATGGTATTAATAAAAAAGGATTATATAACATTTGAATGTAATTTAATTTTTAATAAAGTAAATTTAATTTTAAAATAAATGGATTAAATGAAATCATATAATACCTTTAATATTTTTTTCACCCAGTTCTCACTATTCATAAGTTTATCGCTGCAAATTGTTTAAACATATTAAATAATAATAATAATATTGATGAATAAATGCAAATATTAAATAATAATATTTTTATTTATATTGTTCATATTTTAAGAATAATTCAAACTATGCTAATTATTATTATATATTAATTTGCATAATTTATGATCTGTATTTTACAGTTTCTTTATTTTTGTGAAGCAGATTTTATTTTGATTTTATTTTATTGCAACTGAATATTATTCATTAATGGTTATATTAATAAAAACATTTTTTTTTTTTTTTAAATTTTATTGAAATGATAATTTAGGTAAAGTTAATTCTGTTGAAGTACTAACGTTTTTTGTCACTTATCTTTTTTCTTTTATTATTATCTTTTTTTTTTTTTATCTCTACAAAAACTATTTCGCTCCTCATATACATACGTGGCAAGAAATGAATGTAATATAATTATTGCCAATGTTTATTAAATAAAAAGTTGCTCTTTCGATATTTTCCCAAATTAACTTCGTACTTTATCTTCGTATTCCTTTTTTTTTGATGTGTTTTTCTTAAAATAATTTTTTAATTAATTAAGAAATATTAATTGTTGAACAAAATTTTTGTACGAATTTCATTTAAACGTAATGAACAATGTTTTGACATTATTGTTCTTTATAGAACATGAATTTATATTAATATTGTTAATCTTTAGGAAACTTTAAATAATTAGAATTTCGCTATGTGTTAATCAACATTATATTTCTTGAATTCTATAGTTTTACATCTGCCATTAAGGGTAATTTTAATTATGACTCATTAATTACTTCATCATTGAATTCTTTAACCATTACTTTTGCTTATTGTAACATTTTGCATTGTTTAAGTTCCTAACAATAGCATCCGAAGAAATTCTAGCTAATTCAGTTATAAACTTGGATCAATTAAAAATCTACAAGGTCATTTCAGAGCCTTTATGCATGTATTTTTTACCTAAAAGTAATCATACAAAATTATAATTTTAACAGAAAAGTAAGTGACTAAAATTTTGATTTTGAGTATTAATATTCATAAATTACATATTTTTGTAATTTTAATATGGATTAATATTAAATTTCCTTAGATTCAAAAATACATTTTTAAGTATTAAATGAAAGTAATTAAAAATATTTCACTTTTATACTTTGGGCAATAAAAAAATTTGAAACTTGAGTAAAATAATTTGCTTGTTTAATATTCATAATAGCACAAATCATGGAGGATTACTATTAGGATTATATTTTTATGAATGAAATTCAATCTTCTGCAGATCTTGATAATATCTTATTTTTGTGAAAGAGAATGAAGTTTATTTAAAAAGTTAATTATGTACAGCATTTACAAAAAAATAACACAACATAAATGCTTCTATAGTATTTCTAATTAGGAAATTAAAATTTATTGGTGCTATAATACTTTTAAATTTAAAACTTCCCTCTACAAGGTTTCCTTTTTAATTGTTAGCACATGTGGAGATTTACTTTGATATAAATTTTCGAGTTATCTGCTAACAATAGGAATTAACAGGAATGAAATGTGTTGCTTTATATGATCTTTCAATAAAATAATTTTTACTTTTTTGAAATAATATAGATTCCTGTGGAATCTGTTATTTGGGGAAAATTCCATAACATTATTAAAGCTTTTATTGCTAATATTAATAACACTAGTAATTCAAATATTAACACAACATTACTATTATTACTTTTTTTTTCTAATGCAGCTAGCAAATACTTAGACAATTATCTTAGATGCCTTAAGGCAAATGCTGCACAGACATTACTCATTTAGCACTATTCAGGAGGTGCGTGTAGCTTGAAGATAAGCTACGGACGCGGAGTAACAATACCCCCTCAACGCTCTATGATCATGTTAGACCGGACCTATCATTTAAAGAGGATTCCGAACCCCAACAAACATCCATCGCGGGGACTCGAACCCGAAACCTCTGGTACTGAGCGCCACTCGGTCATCAGGCCCAACACAACGTTATTCAAACGCAAATATTAGAACATAAATAATTCAAAAAGAGAATTATTTTGAAAAAATTTGTATTATTATCTTATCATCAATGTTTATCAGTTTTTGTTAATGTTTTCATCAGTTCTTCGATGTAAAAATCCTATTATTATTATTTTTTTAAAAAGTGAAACCATTTTTTTGTTAAATTATTATATCGATTGAAACTCTCATACAAATTGCTTAATATTCTGTTTTCAATATTTACGCGTAGATAATAAACTTTTCTGTTGGATATAATATAAGAATTTAAATGATACACTCTTGCTCTTTCAGATAATAAAATTATTAACAATCACTACATAAATGTTGGTATATAAGATAGAAAATTTATAAAATAATAGTATTATGAATTCTTCTTCATTTTAAAATATAAATAATAGTCAAAAATTAAATTTATATTCATTTACAGTTAACAAAAAAAGATTTAAAAGAATGAAATTTTTTATTTCTTCTGAATATCGTTGTATGATAGAGAACAGTTTTATTTTCTTCGCATAGTTTAATAGTTTAATTATTTGACTTCGCCTATGTTAAACAAAAAGACCAGTTTAAATACTACAAATCAATGGCAGAATGATCAAGTCAAATGTTACAGTACAGTTAAATAAGGCACAATTAGTACAGTACAGTAAGGTGTACAGTTATGGTTGTTAAAGTCACATGTGATAGTGATCTGCCAAGCATTCTCGATGCGCAATCTGTCCTATTATTACTGTATGGGTATAACCGACCTGCAGTCATGTCCACCGACCAGAATTAACATGCAAGTACTGGTAAATGAACATGTCGCTCATTGTCAATCATCATCATAGGTCATTATCAAACATATGTTTTTCTAATGATTTAATAAGATAGGATTACCTCTAAGTAGTTGTAAAGTCATCTAACGTTCAAATTATGTTTATCCGGATAACAAATGAAGAATTTAAATTTAAACCGGAAGCTCTCTACCAACCATTCTGGCTATGAAAGCCTAATTACTTTCTATCCTGGCTTTTGAACTGTAATACAAATGTTTTTAACTGCATTTCCTTCATCATAACTGGAAGAAGGTAGGTTTAGTATGATAAAAAATTTGTAAATAAAATAGATTATACTGACTGTAAATAGAGAATTGCGGTGATTTAAAAATACAGCTGACAGAAAGAGGCAGCTCCCGTAAAGACAATTTTTAATGTTATTCGTATTTGTTACTTTCATTTTTGTGGATAATTCAAATTTTAACGTGAATAAATTGAATAAGTAATATTATAATTTCATGACTCCGTGTCTTTTTTACATCTTATTTAACTTTGCCTTAAGATGTAGGTAGATATATAGATACATTATCAGCAGAAAATTGGATTTGCGTAATAAATGTTTTGAAAATGAGAAAAGGCACTTGATCAATAAATTTCTACATTAATGAACTTTTAGCAATTTGTTAATGTAGAAATGAAAGTAACAGAAAGTTTAGCTATAAATGAAATGAAATTTACTTTTACTAAACATTTATAATTTTTATTTTATTAAATAATAAAATTATTTTTATATTTACCACGTTTTTAAAAATTATACGAAATATGTAATTATCATTACATAAGTATTTATTTAATTTATGAACTGTATTTTACTGTTTCTTTATTTTTATGACGTAAATTTTAATTGAGTGCAATTAAATTTTATATAATAATAGTTATAATAATAAAAATATATACATTTTTTGAATCTTGGTGAAATGATAATTTAAGTAATGATAATTCTGTTGAAGTACTAATATCTTTTGTCAATCTTTTTTTTTAATATTATATTTTCCTTTCTCTACAAAAACAATTACGCTCTTCACATACATATATAGCAATAAATGAATGAAATATGATAACTATTGAAAAATGTTCATTAAATAAAAAGTTATTCTTTCGATATTTTTATAAAATTAATCCGTATCGTAAGTGCAGTTCATAACAGAGGAGCTATAAAAATATCAGTCATTTGTAACAATGAAATTTGAAAAGTTTTCTTTTAAAGCTCTTTATTAAGTATACCTTTATTATTTTTATGCAAAATATTGAAATACAAAACATACAAGTTGAATGAAAATTGTAATTTATTTTGACAATTACAAGCAAAACAAAGATTTTACAATAAGTGAAACTTTTAGCATTAGCAATAACGGAAATAATTTTTATAATTTGATACTCAGATTGTATTTCTTTATTCAAGTTTTATATTAATTGAGTAAAGGATGAATAAAATATATTTAAAAAAGGAAAATTAGCAGTATAGGCAGAGAAACCATTAAAGTGAATTAGTTGCTTACAATATTAAAACAGTTTAAAAATTTTTTTAAATGAAAAAATAAATTTGTTGCTTTCTTATGCAACAGGTTTAGAAAAATTCAAAGTTCAATGTAACATTAGTCTGAGCAAACATTATATCCACATAAAAATACATTTAACAGCTCATCCTTCATATTCTTAATTCATGTTTTCTTAATTTTCTTGAGTTTAATTATAATTCTTTTTATTATTATAGTCTCCTTGATATGTTGGACCATATCCATAATTCATATAGTTGTTGTAACTTCCCTGGCTCTTAGAACTGTATCCATAATTTTTATTTCCCCCATAGCCTCTTTGATTTTTGGAATCATATCCGTAATTTCTGTTGCCATCATAAACTCCTTCCTTTTTTGGAATCATATCCGTAATTTCTGTTTGACACCATATCCTCCTTCCTTTTGGAATCATATCCGTAATTTCTGTTACCACCATTTCCTCCTTCCTTTTTGGAATCATATTCGTAATTTCTGTCGCCATCATATCCTCCTTCTTTTTTTGGAATCATATCCGTAATTTCTGTTACCATCATATCCTCCTTCCTTTTTGGAATCATATCCGTAATTTCTGTTACCATCATATCCTCCTTCTTTTTTGGAATCATATCGTAATTTCTGTTACCATCATATCCTCCTTCTTTTTTGGAATCATATCCGTAATTTCTGTTGCCATCATATCCTCCTTCCTTTTTGGAATCATATCCGTAATTTCTGTTTCCATCATAGCCTCCTTCCTTTTTGGAATCATATACGTAATTTCTGTTGCCATAATATCCTTCTACCTTTTGGAATCATATCCGTAATTTCTGTTACCATCATATCCTCCTTCCTTTTTTGGAATCATATCCGTAAGTTTCTGTTGCCTACCATATCCTTCTTCTTTTTTGGAATCATATCCATAATTTCTGTTATTATCATAGCCCCTTTGATTATACGAATTATCTCCATAATTGCTGTTGCTATCATAAATTTTTTGATATCTCGAATCATATCCATAACTCATTTCTTTTTCATACTCTTTACTCGAACCATTACTAGAATCTTTAATCTGAAAAGAAAGTTAGTCAAAATTTGTTTTCGATTAAATTAAATTAAAAAAGGATCAATAAAAATTATTAAATATCTGAATTGAAAGGTTTTGATTTGAATTAAAAAAAAAAAAAGGTTTTGATGAATAATCCACGCTTATTTATTATGTCAATAAATGTTTCTTTTTATATAATATATTCTCAAATTCTTTAAAACAAAACAAAATGCTTTAATATTTAGTAATTAGTAGACGTTGTTGTATAACAGTTGTAAACTAGTTTTGTCATATGAAATAACGAAATGGTTTTCTAGATATAAAACCGTAGATATTGTGTAGGAATACTTAGCCTTCCGGAATTTTTTTTCCATTGTATCCTGTATATTTTAGAAAAATATTAGATATCATATTTAAGCGTGATATATGGTTTAATTTTTACCTTGCAGAGAAAATCGAACACAAAGTATATTACTGATTTGTAATATGAACTGATATTTTTTTAAATAAAAAATAAACAGTTTGGAAAAAAACTTCTAATTATTGATCAATTTTTATGGTAAATATATTACTTACTTGATGAGACTGAACGAGTGCAATGCACGTTAATATTGCTAAAGCAAACATCTGAAAATATAAAAAAAAATATATTAATAATTATTTCTCTCTTGGGTTTTTCTGTACTTAATTTCAATAAAGCTAACATTTTATGGGAATGATTTATTTAATTAAAATATTTTTAGCTTTGGGTATTTTAAATCTATTAACCTACTACAACAGAAACATAGCAGATTCAAATCCTTATTAAAATCCAAACTTTTCGAAAAAGAGGCGTCGGAATGCTTAGATCTTTGCAAGGATTTTTTTTTATTTTCGGGTTAAATAAACTAAGCATGTTTCCTAAGGCTATGCTAATCTTCTATTTTAAATAACTCTAGCTTAATATACAGAAATTAAAATTTTAACTTCTTTATCGAAAAATTCACTATCCCACTTATTTGTCGTGGGTATTTTGTGAGGAAAATTAACTGCCTAAAAATGGTTTCAAAATGCGTACTGGTGTACTTGAATCGAGGTCTCCAATATACAAAAATCATATGCTTCGATTGTTAATTCCGTTGTTACTTATACCCAGAGTATAGGAGTTCCCCTCTGGAATCAGCTGTCACACTGTGACTGTGTCAGACCGGCTCGACAGCCCGTTGTGGGCCTTGGACTTCTTTAAAAGATCCAGCTAGGCTGTTCTCCTCCTGGCCATGGACCTCCAGTTTTTGATCTTAATAACATTAAAATCAAAGTCTAAACAGGTTATCCATATCTTTTTCGTCTTCCTTTCTTTGGTCGTTGTCCAAAAGATTGCATTGAAAACTGTTACAGTCATTAATTTCAGAAATGAAGTTTGGTTTGTCGCTGTAATGTCATTTTGTGTACACTTTTGAGCTAACTAGACCGGGACATACAGTTCTATGAATTTTTAGATTTCTGGAAATTAGGCAATTGATATGGTATATTGGATAATTGGTAATAGTACAGTATTCAGAATGCATAAAATACAAAAGGCATATAGTAAACAGTATATTTCACGTCCTAAATTGTAATGAAAAAGTTATATGTTAATGAAATAAATAAAATACTATTTCAAAAAATTTTAGTACACTCATGAATTTTAGTTAAAAACTAAGAATCATTACGCAGTAAATTAGTAATTAATATTTTTGAACTCAAAAATTTTAAAATGCACCCTTACCAATACTGTTATACAGAAAATATAAAAGTACATATTCCCTAAACTATATAAATGAAAATATTCTATATAAAATTTAGGCATAAATTCTAATAACTTTATGCATCATTACATTTGTGAAAATTGAGGATTTGGTATATTAGTATAGAAAGCATAATGCATAAAATGCAAAAAAGCATGTAAAAAATAATATTTTTTTTCATATCCTAAATTACAATAAAAACATAATATGTTAATTGAGTATATAAAGCAGAATTTCAAAAACATTTACCACTTATATGAATTTTAAATAAAAAAATAAGTATCATTACGCAGTAAATTAGTCATTAATATTTTTAAACGCAAAAACAAACTGAAAAGTTTTAAAGCCTTTGTCAATACTGTTCTAAAATTCCTGAATATTATCAGTTCTAAGAAATTAAACTAGATTAATAACAGATTATAATAATTCTATTAATTAAACTAATTCCTCTTTTTCAATTCCTACTATAAGTTCACATTCTTCCTATATATATCTTGTTCAAATTTTTAATCGTTAATAAAAAATACTTTTTATTCATCCATTCAAGTTCAAATACATTTTTTGAACTTGTAGGGAATGGCACTTGATGTTAATACAGTTTTTTTAAATATTAATTCATTAATTAAATTTTATTAATTAATTTAGTTTTTTTTTTTAGATTTAAGTTGTATTATCTGCCAATAGATGGAGCTAGATGTAAGAGGAAAATTTCAATTTTATTTGTAAAGGACTTTCTGCAATATAGTGAAAAAAACAGTAGGAATTGACTTAAAAATTTTTTTTTTTTTATGCTACTTGTTATAAGTTAAATTGAATCAGCCAAAAGTTATTGGCCGATATGAAAATTTTTAAATTCAAAATTTAATATAATGCTTTTACTTACTTTCATTGTTAACAGTTCTCAACGAGAATGAAATTCAAGTTCTCAGTGTGTATATTTATACTTAAAAATAACCTTCAAAATTAGGGTTCCAAAAGAAAAGAAAATATTTCCAATGCCATGTATTTTTAAATTTTACGACGTCATATATTTGCTATGCATTGCCCCCTCTTTATATGGATTAAAATTTCATTAAGTTAAATTTAACAATACATTCTTTATGCGTTAAAAATAAAAAAAATAATTAAAAACAAAAATATTTAATAAACGTGATTGGAATATTGTGAAAAAAATAATCCCCATAGCTATGCAAATTATCTCAGCATTAAAGTTAAGATTACAGTTTCTTTAGAAATTAAATTTAAATTTTTGATTTGCATCTTTCGATAGATGTTTCATATCACTCATTAAATTGAAGGTGATATTTATAAAATTAAGCATATTCAAAATACTTCAATTACTTCTGTAGGGAAACAATATTCCTAATCAACAATTTAAAAATTCATTATCTGTTTCAATAGTTTAAAATGTTTTGTTATATTTGTAATCTGAGAACTGTCTAAGTGTTTGCAAATAAAAAAAAATATTTGTAATCAGTATTCTAAATTTCATAACTTGTGTTCTACCACAATCTTTAAGACTTACACCATTATATTATTTATGGGTTCATGAATAAGTAATTTGTCCTTAATTAGATCAAAGCGAAACGAAATGGCTAATAATCCCGCATTCTATTTTTGCATTTCTTTATTTTTGCAACCTGGTAAAATACAATATTTGCTTTTAACCAAATCTTTTTTTTAAATTCATTGTTGTAATAGTAACGTAAACTTAAACGTGCAGGAAATGTGACGCTCTTCTACATAGCTATTCATAAGAAAATTAACTAAAGGTATACTAATCTTTAATCTAATTAAGATTAATATTTAATTAGATTAAAGATTATACCTTTTTGTTAAGACTAACCACATTAATTATCACTTAAGACTAATCATATTGTTTTATGAGAATTTATTGATTTGTGAAGAAATGTTGGTAAAATCGTGGAACAAGGGCCTGTACGAAATTGGCGTCAAAATTTCTTTTGCCAAAGTCCGCCAACTAACTGAAGTGAAATGCAAACTAATTTGGCGTCTTATCGTCAGTTGGCACCACAAAAAGTCGCCAAATTCCCGACTGTCCCTATTTTGAGATTTGGCCTAAATTTTTTTCTTCTCAATGTCCTAAGACGATACAGAAAGGCTTATAATCCAAAAATTTTATTGTTTCATTTATTTATTATTGAAAGGCATAAGATATTTCATGTAATCAAATCTATATATTAGAAATGATCTTTGTTTTAAATAAACTTTCCAGGAATCTGAGAGATCACAAAAGGTATACAAAAGGTATTAAAACAATAATTATATAAATTTAATCATAATATAAATTTCAATAGATTTATGAGTTAAATTTTTATAATTACTATTTTTGAAATTTTCTACAAAAATTACAATTCTTTCACTTCGGCTTATTAAAAGGTCATAAGAAATATTAAGAGAATAAAAAAATACTTTTCTACTGAAGGTAAAAATTTTTTTTTTTTTTATATCATAGCATTAAAAAATAATAATAACTATCAGCTGAGTTCTTTTCTCTTCATAAATCTGAAAATTGAACTGCTTTGAAAGATTTAGCTGGTTACTACAGTATTGCTATAAAAGGTTTATGACTGTCCCTTTGTTACTATAGTATTGTTATAGAAGGTCTATGAGTGTTCTTCCTAGTTACTACAGTATTATTATAGAAGGTGTATGAGTGTCCTGCTAGTTTCTACAGTATTGCTATAGTAGGTTTATGAATGTCCTGCCAGTTATTAAAGTATTGTTATAGAAGGTATATGTGTGGCCTGCTAGTTACAACAGTATTGTTATAAAATGTTTATGAGTGTCCCGTTAGTTACTACAGTATTATTATAGAAGGTTTATGAGTATCTTGCTAGTTACTACAGTATTATTATAGAAGGTTTATGAGTGTCCTACTAGTCACTATATTGTTTTAAAGATTGTTTGTTACTGCAGTATTCTTATAAAAGGTTATGAATGCCCTCTTACAGTTGTTTTCTAGTATTATATAACCAATGGCAAATACTAGAAGACGACTTTGATTCACCAAAGTCATTCTCTACAATCACTGATTAAATGAATTAATATAATTCTTTTGTTGGACTTCAGCAGACATCATGTTCCACTTACATAAGCTAAGAGCAGCCCTAGACGGGCCATGAAGGAAGGGCATTTTTCTCTATTGACATTTGAAGGGACCAATTTCCCTGCAGTTGAGTGCAGCATGGGGAAAATCTTGTAAACTCCCATTCGGAAGCGTGACTATTGATGCGATATGCTTTACATACGTTTTATTATTCGCCATCGAATCGTTCCGCTTCAGAAAACTGCGATTGTAACGGACGCAGCAAATGGAAATTTAATCTGAATCTTTTTGCACGCTATTTGTGCATGTTACTAAATTCATTTTTAAGTAATAATAATAAAATTTAAGTAAACAATGTGACTTTAAGAACATAAGACATTGAATTACAATTTAAATGAATAAGTCATTTTCAAACTAAAAAATCACAGAGTTGAATTAAGTTTACATATGAAAATTCAGAAATTTAAAGAATCCTTGTTAGTATTAGTTAGAATTATAACTTTTCTATAACTTTAAACTTTAACTTTTAAATTTTCTTTTTTAACTTATTATAACTTCATCATTTTTTAGACTTTTTTATCAACTTTTTTATTGATAGTATTGTATACAATACTCATATAGGGAGGATAAAACTATCATGACATATACTAAATCAAAAATATTATGTATAATATTTGAAGAAAACAATTATATGATAACTCAAAGAAAATCTTTTATTTCTTTAGATGTAAAAAAGGCTATATTAATTAAATATCTGAAATAAGATTTTAAAAATTTGCAATTATCAACACTGACAAAGTAAAACTTTCCATTTTGGAAAAAAAAAGAAAATTAAAAAGTCTTTTTTCTATTATTATCTGCCGAATTACCTTAAATAGTAATTAAAATGCAGTCAAAGTTCTCTAAACGGAAAGAAAACAGTATTAATACGGCTAAATATTCCATTGAGAAAATATGCTTTTATGCGTTAAGTTATTAATACAATTAAAATATTAATCTTTCTAATTTCCTATTTTGAAAAATATGCATGATTGAAAACGTGATAGAAATAATTTGATTGCATAATCTTTACAATAGCAAAATGATTCTAGAACTACAATGAGGATTATAATCTTAGATGTGAAATTTGACCTTCTAGAAGACTTGATAAATTTATTGATTTTACAGAAAGGACACTTTAATAATACTTATACCTAAAATTTGCATTCCTATGAAAAAATTATAGTTAAAATTGATTTTAAGTTTTTAATTGATCATAAGTGGGCCTGAATGGCTGAGTGACTAGCGCTCTGGCGCTAAGTGCCACAGGTTTCGGGTTCGAGTCCTGGCGATGCCATGGATGTTTGTAGTGGTTCGGAATCCATTTTAAGCCGTAGGTCCCGGTCTCCTATGACTGTAAGAGAGTCACGGAGCAAAGTCAAACTTCTATCTACGGGTGCTCCATCAGACAGCAACTGCATAACTTTATGAATACAACAATAGATCATAAGTAAGAATTCTTTTTTTTCAGTAAGAAAACAATCTTAATACGGATAATTGTTCTAATGAGAAATAAGACATTATGCCTTAAATTATTAACGCAAAAAAAAGATTATTTCATATTTTCTACCTTGAAAAATATACATAAATGAAAACTTGACTAAAATTATTTGATTATATTATCTTTATAATAGCGCAAAAGCCTTTAGAATTACATTAAAAATTATATTTTTAGAAACAAATCTTAATCTTCTGAAATTTTGCTTAATATCTTGACTCAGCAAGGCATTATGATCAAAATACGAGTAATTTACTATATGCTTACATACTCAAACTATTGCCTTCTAAATACTTCTATATCAAATAGTCTTTTGGACAGTGACTTAAAAATAACTATTACTTTAATATATTCGTAAATTTAATCTATTGGCATACATATCTTGATTTTTACCTTTAATACAGATATGCAGTGAGTTTAACCTTGATGTTTGTTCTTCAACATCTTTTAAACATCAAAGTTTTGCAAGAAAAGCCAAAGAAAATGTAAACAAATTTTTAATTTTTTTATCTTGCGCTGTGAATTAGCAAGGTATATATTAGTTTATGGTATCAACCTTGTTTTTATTACAGAATAATCGATGGTTTGCAAGCACCAAATCTTTAATTTTTTTGGACGTGAGCTTCGTCGGTTGAGGTTGATGATCGACCAGAGGTTCTTCGTCTTCAACGTGTTCTCTGCCTTCTTTGTTTGAAGGCTGAACTGTTTATACCACTTCCAAGCATTTCTTTCCGATATAGAAATGCTCATCGAATGCCTTCTTCAACATTCTATACAATGTTTTTGACTTAATTGGCAGAAATATTTCTCGAATTCTAGAGTAAACTTTAAATATTGGGGAAAAAAAGCATAAAAAATATCTATGCGAATAAGCAATTCAATACTGAAAAAGAAAATTATTATTGTCCTATTTGCTGCTCTTTAAGCTATGAATAATATCACCCAACATTTTATAGGCAATTCGAACAAAAATTTGAGTTTTCAAATTGTTATTCATCTTATACCAAGACATTGCTTCAGTTTATCAGTTTCAGTTGTTTATTAGTTTCCATAAATTCCTAAAATATGAGCATAATTATAAAAATATAATTTTTGCTGTGTTTCGAACGGTTTTTACATCAATTTTAGTCCTATCTTGGAATAAATTTTTAAGCTTTTAATTTCATCTTTCAAACTATTTTTTAAAAATTCTAGTTTTTCTTTAAATTAAACGTTTTGCTTAAGTAAATCTTTACACCTTAGAAGACTTTATTTAAGCCTTTCTAAGTGTGTAAAACCATGGATTAAATCATTGTCAATGAGATTATATAGTTTATTTCTCTAGATTTAAGTTAATTTTATAAAACTATAGCAATCATAACAAAGCACATAATTAGATTTTCATGGTAGTCCTGCAGGGTTATATTTTGTAATTAAATAATTAATTGGTTTGGTGTTTATTTTAACTAATAATTTCCATTTTCAAAAATTTATTTTGGTTTACTACTTTTAAAACTTTTAACAAAACAGATATTACATTTTTTCTTCAATAAAATTTTTAAAAAAATTATAAGAAGATCAAATTTATGTGTAACAACAAACATAAAGTTTATATATTATCAAAAGGCCAAATATTCGAATGAATAAATACTGAGTGGAGTTCATTCTCAGTTTGAAAATAAAAAACAAAGGTAATTTTTCATAAAATGCAATTTATTTTGACATTTATAAATTCAGCAGAAAAACACGGAAAGAATAAAATTTAAATAAAAATGCATTCAAATTCAGAAAAAGTGCATTCATTCCTAGAGAAGCAATGAATTTATGGTACATTAGCAAAAGAGAAACTACAAGAAGAACACACACACAAAAAAAAATAAAGATAATTTTGATGCTAGAAATCTGAAATGATACAACATTTTAAATTTAAAAATAGAAGCTAAATAAAGCATATTGAAATTTGTCAAACAGTTTTAAATAAAAGTCCAATCAATCTCTTTTCAAAATGAATATTAAATCAATTTGTTTTTTTTAACTGTTATAACTAAGAATCCTTCATCTAAAGATGTCGATAGTTGCTATAGCCACCATAACCTCTTTTATTTTACGAATCATATCTATAATTTCTGTTGCCACTATAATCTTTTTGATTCCGTGAGTAATCTTCATATTTCTTGTTGCTACCATAGCCTTCTTGATTTTCAGAATCATATCCGTAATTTACTGTTGCTACTATAATCTCTTTGATTCTTTGAGTAATTTCATATTTCTTTTCGCTACCATAGCCTCCTTGATTTTCAGAATCCTATCCATAATTTCGGTTGCTACTATAATCTCTTTGATTCTTTGAGTAATCCTCATATTTCGTGTTGCTACTATAGCCTCTTGATTTTTCGAAACATCGTAATACCTGTAATTACCATAACTTCCTTGATTTCTCGAATCATCTCCAGAATTCTCGTAACCACCATAATTCCCTTGGTTCTTGGAATCCATTCCATAATTCTTGTAAGCATGGAAAATTGCGCAAGTAAATTTCCAAGAGTGCAATAGAGATTTTGCTCCAGTTTATGAGTAAGTGGAGTTGAAGTTATATCTTTTTCCAATTTTTGGGCTAATGCTGAGGGTATTAGGCTGTTATAGCTTTAATATAAATTTCTTCAATAATTTCGTGTTTGTAAATTCGTACATTTTAGAGAAGGACTGTGAAAGTTGAAGAAATATTTCAGGAGAAACACGATGCCCGATTATCTTGATATATATATATAAGATCCTTATATATATATATCAAGGGATATATAATTAATTTCCAGATTTCCAGTTTGATTATCATACAAAAATTTCAGATATCTAGATTTCATTGAGCTACTAAAATAGTACAAATATAACATTGAACTTTTCCTAATTTCTGACAAAACTTTCAATAGTCAACTTTTTATGTAACCGTAATCTTTCAGATTAGTTATTCTAACTTTTGCTGGATAAAAGAATTTCAATAGGACTTTGTCTCTTAACATAAAAATTGTTCATCATTTTTATTATTTTTCAATAGTAAATTGCCGATTTAAAAGGCCTAAATCGATCGATTTAATTAAATAGCCCTCAATATAAAGTAATATTCATGTAGTTAAACAATATTACCAAATGATATTAGTAATATTTCCTGGCTATTGATTGGGGTCGAAATAGTTTCCATTTGTCAACGCATGAAACAATTGTGCAAGTGAAAGTTGCACAGATTAGACCTGGTTATGAAATCTTCAATTCTTCACTGAATTCCTTTTCTCGAGAATATAATGAATATGAAATAAATATCTATTTTTGCAAAAGATTCAATTTTTGGATTTTCACTGAATTCATATATTTACTATGTTGACAAATTATAAAATTGTTAATAATTTTGAATACTGTAAAGCAGTATGTAAATGGATATCCTACCTATTAATTTAAAAAAAAATAGTTCTTGATCAAAAATAATCTCCATACTGAAAATTCAATTTTTTTCCTCTCGATATAGTGAATCTTAAAGGAAATAATATAAAAAAAAATTATTAAAAGTCAATTCCTACTTTTTTTTTTCACTATATTGCAGAAATGTCCTTTTACAGATAAAATTGAAATTTTCCTGATACATCTGGCGCCATCTATTATTAGATACATGCAACTTAAATCTAAAAAAAACTAAAATTAATTAATTAAAATTAATTAATGAATTAATATTTGAAAAACTGTATTAACATCATGTGTAATACACTACAAGTTGAAAAAAATGTATTTGAACTTGTGTAGATGAATAAAAAAGTATTTTATTAACGAATGAAAATTTGAACGAGATATATATATATAAGCGTGTGAACTAATAGTGGGAATTGAAAAAAAAGAAGGTTTATCACTGAATTTCATTTAGTGTTTTTCATCAAAGGCAAATTTTCACTGAGTTGATTAACTATGAATAATTGCAATAGCCTTGCCTTGTGCAAATGCATATTTTACAAATTATTGCCAAAAAACATCTTTTATAAGAAACGAATGTTCATGTTGCTAATTCAAATTCATTTTCAGTGCAGATTACGATTTTTTGTTAAAAAGGAAACTACTTTTCATTGTTTTCTATCTAGTTTTTAATGGGCTCAAACTATTAAACATAAACGTATAGGTGAATATGATTCCAATTATACCAAAAACAAAACTTCTTCTGATAGGAGTTATTCTCCATACTGTTAATGTGATTTCTTTTGAAAGAACATCATGACTCTTTGTTGAACAAATGTAGATTTTCGTGTGCTTTTTGACGTTGTATACGCTTGAGAACCAACTTCCAACGATGCTTCTTCTACCATCGAGGCCGAAGCAGTTATTATAATGAATAAAATAAAATTACCAATAAAAATGCAGCTGAAATAAAATCTCAGAAAGAATCTTTCGTTCACTTTTGGATCGAGGATAACGTTTATTGAGTAACACATTAAAAACGAAGCGGATATTATGGATAGGAACACAAGAAATCCAATGTCTTTGTCAATTTGCTCAACAACAGATTTTATGATGGTATAATCATCCAGAAATTTTTCAAAACTAGCCTCGCTCTTTTTTTCTATGTGTTGCTGCGATTTGCTTGATAATGTGGCTGATATGAATGCAGATAACAGCGTAAAAATATGCAAATGTATACATAGGCAACGAGTAGAACATAAAATTACCTATTTCCAATAATGTGTAACCTAATTTGTGATAAATTTCGTTATCGAATTTATATCCGAAAAGAAACACAGATATCTTTTGAAAATCTTGCTTAAACCATACTTTGTATGTAGTTAGAAAAACTAGAGCAGAAACAGCACTTATAATTATAATCTTAACACATAACCAATTAACACTTTTGCTAATTTCAAATTTATTCAGGATTTTAGAAATTTTCTTCAGATTTTTGATTTTTGGATAAGAACACAACGCTGTATAACTAGTATGAAATACAAAAATATTACGGATAGTACCCTAAGAGAAATGCTCCGAAATATCAATACAGAAGTTGTTACTACAATGTTCATCAATAGAATTACAACATGAAAAAGTATTCTGGCTACAGTTTCAACAGTGACGTGTTTCGAAACTGATAAAGGAAAAATTGCTCCACAACGAAAAAAAAGAAGATTAAATGATATGGTGGATCCCTTTTCATATTTTTAAACATTATTCACAGATTTAGCAATAGTTTGGATTAACCGTATAAACAATAGAGAGCATATCAGTTAGATATGCAGAACTTGCAGAAATATAAACTTCATATAGACGTTTATTTTTGCAGTGTTACACTAAAACCCCGTCTTAAATTTTGTTGGAGAATTTGAAGAGAATCGATTAATGAATTCTGCGGTTCTATGACAACCAGCTATTAGAAATATTGTTATTCGAAAATTTCCAACAATCATTATTAAATGATATTGTTTTGGGGTTTTGATAATCTCTAATTTTTATTGCTTTATTCCTTTTTGGCATAATTATCAAGAAAAAAAGTTTATTTTTCTAAAGAAATCTCAACATTTTCCATTCTATTGCGAATTAAAAGCTTTCAAAGTTCTTCGATAATCATTTTCGTTTCAAAAATATTTATCATTAAATTTCCTTTTTTTATTTTCAGGTATTCATCAATGATTTATTTTGTATTATAGTTATAAAACAGAAATCAATTTAAATTATGTTTCTTTCAGATAGGAAGAGACTAAACAAAATTTTATAATTATTTTATTATAATTTTTGATGTTCAATTTAAAATGCTATTCTTAAGTGAATAAACAAAAGATCAAATAATCATATTAATCCTTTTGTTAATATATAATCGTATTAATAAAAGGATTATTCAAGATTTGAATGTAATTTAATTTTTAATAAAGTACATTTAATTTTAAAATAAATGGATTAAATGAAATCATATAATACCTTTAATATTTTTTTCACCCAGTTCTCACTATTTATAAGTTTATTGCTGCAAATTGTTTAAACATATTAAATAATAATAATAATATTGATCAATGAATGCAAATATTAAATAATAATATTAGTATTTATATTGTACATATTTTAAGGAATAATACAAACTATGCTAATTATTATTACATATTAATTTGCATAATTTATGAGCTGTATTTTACAGTTTCTTTATTTTTTGTGAAGCAGATTTTATTTTTGATTTTATTTTATTGTAACTGAATATTATTCATTAATGGTTATATTAATAAAAACCTTTATTCTTTTTTTTAAATTTTATTGAAATGATAATTTAGGTAAAGTTAATTCTGTTGAAATACTAACGTTTTTGTCACTTATCTTTTTTTCTTTTATTATTATCTTTTTTTATCTCTACAAAAACTATTTCGCTACTCATATACATACATGGCAAGAAATGAATGTAATATAATTATTTGGCAATGTTTATTAAATAAAAGTTACTCTTTAGATATTTTTCCAAAATTAACTTCGTATTTTGAACACAGCTTTTTAACGGAGGAGCAATAAAAAAATGGAAAGAAATGAATTTAAAACTAAATTAAAAGCATTAATATTTAATAATTGGAAAACACAAGCAACAAGTGTAAAACAGAAAATAATAGATTTTTTTTTCAAAAAATAGAGTTTTAAATTTATATGAGTTATAACCATTTAATATGATTTAAAAAATAATTATTCATGTAAAATAGATTTTCAAAGTCCTTTGTAACAATGAAAATCGATTTATTTTCTTTAAAGCTCTTAAATATATATAAACCTAATTGTTTTTATGCCAAATATTTAATAAAAATAAAACTCAAACACAATTATTGAAAATGCAATTTATTTTCACAATCATAAATAAAAAAAAGACTTTAAAATAAATGAAAAATTTCACCATTTAGATTAATGGAAATAAATTTATGACATAAAATTTGTTGGCCAGACACTCTTTTAAGTTTGTTTTTCTTTTTAACACAGGAATGAACGATTTACAGAAAAGACGATATTTAAAAAAATATCAGTATGGAGAGAGAAACCATTAAAAAGTGAATTAATTGCTCACAATATTAAAATATTATACAATTTTCAATAATAAAAAACAAGAAAGAAATTCATTCTAATGTAACAGGTTTTTCAACATTCAAAGTCCAGTGTAACATAAATATGAGTAAATACTGCATACAAAACATTTAGTTGTTCGTCCAAATTAGGATGTTCTTTAATTCATGTCGCCACTATTAATTTCCTTGAGTTTCTTTTTAATTATTTTTTCATCATAGCCTCCTTGATATTTTGGACCATATCCATAATTCCTATTGTTGTTGTAGCTTCCCTGGCTCTTAGAATTGTATCCATAATTTTTTGTTTCCACCATAGCCTTCTTGATTTCTTGAACTCATATTATTGTCATATTTTCCCTGATTTTTATATCCATACCCGTAATTTCTGTTGCCACCATAGCTTTCTTCTTTTTGGAATCATATCCGTAATTTCTGTTGCCATAATAACCTTCTTCCATAGCCGTAATTTCTGTTGCCATAATAACCTCCTTCTTTTTTGGAATCATATCCGTAATTTCTGTTGCCATAATAACCTCCTTCTTTTTTCGAATCATATCCGTAATTGCTGTTGCCATAACCTCCTTCTTTTTCGAATCATATCCGTAATTGCTGTTGCCATCATATCCTCCTTCTTTCTTGGAATCATATCCGTAATTTCTGTTGCCATCAATCCTCCTTCTTTTTTGGAATCATATCCGTAATTTCTGTTGCCATCATAACCTCCTTCTTTTTGGAATCATATCCGTAATTTCTGTTGCCATCACATTCTCCTGCTTTCATCATATCGTAATTTCTGTTGCCACCATAGCCTTCTTCTTTTTTGGAATCATATCCGTAATTTCTGTTGCCATAATAACCTCCATCTTTCTTGGAATCATATCCGTAATTTCTGTTGCCATAATAACCTCCATCTTTCTTGGAATCATATCCGTAATTTCTGTTGCCATCATATCCTCCTTCTTTTTTTGGAATCATATCCGTAATTTCTGTTGCTATCATAACCTCCTTCTTTCTTGGAATCATATCCGTAATTTCTGTTGCCATCATATCCTCCTTCTTTCTTGGAATCATATCCGTAATTTCTGTTTTCCTGTTGCTTCTTTTTTGGAATCATATCCGTAATTTCTGTTGCCATAATAGCCTCCATCTTTCTTGGAATCATATCCGTAATTTCTGTTGCCATAATAACCTCCATCTTTCTTGGAATCCATATCCGTAATTCTGTTGCCATAATAACCTCCTTCTTTTTTGGAATCATATCCGTAATTTCTTTTGGCATCATAACCTCCTTCTTTCTTGGAATCATATCCGTAATTTCTGTTGGCATCATAACCTCCTTCTTTTTGGAATCATATCCGTAATTTCTGTTGTCATCATAACCTCCTTCTTTCTTGGAATCATATCCGTAATTTCTGTTGGCATCATAACCTCCTTCATAATTATAATTTTTGTTACTATTATAGCCTCTTTGATTATACGAATTTTCTCCATAATTATTGTTGCTATTATAACTGTTTTGGTATCTGGAATCATATCCATAACTTATTTCTTTATCATACTCTTTACTCGAACCACTGGCAGGATCCTTAATCTGCAAAGAAAGTTAATCAGAATTCGTTTGGGAATGAATGAACTTTAAAAAGAAATAGATTAAAAAAAAATTAAAAATCTGAATTTAAAGAATTTAATTTGATTTTAAAAAGAAATTATTTAAATGTTTTGGTGAATAATTCATACTTATTTATTTGTTATGTCAATTAATGTTTCTTTATATAAATGTTTCGCAAATCCTTCAAATAAAACAAAGATGTATTAATATTTAATAATTAGAAGAAGTAATTAATAACAAGTATAAACTAGATTTATCATATGAAATAACAAAATACTTTTTGGGAGACATGAAACCACAGATAACATGTTGGAATTTTTAGCCTTCCCGAATTTTTCCATGGAATTCCATTTTAGAATAATATTAGATGTTATATTTATGTGGCAATAATTATAGATTTTAATTAAAACTTGCAGTGAAAGTAGAACATAAAATATAATATGGGTTTGTAAAATGATCGAATAATTCTAATTAAAATAAAAATTAAAACAGTATGGAAAAAAAAAAGATTTCATATCATTGTTCAATTTTTATGGTAAAAAGCTTCTGTTACTTACTTGTCGAGACTGAACCAGTGCAATGCACATTAATATTGCTAAAGCAAACATCTGAAAATATAAAAAATTTCATAATTATTTTTCTCTTTTGTTTCTCTGGAAATAATTTCAATAAAGCTAACATATTTTAAATACTTAACCAATTATATTTAATTGAATTTTTTTCGCGCTGGATATTTTAAGTCTATTACCCTTCTGAAACAGAAGCGTAACAAATTCAACGTTACTAATTTGTTACCACTAATCAAACTCGTCCAAATGTTCACAAAAAATGAAAATAACTAGCGTAATATGATAATGACTATAATAATAGAGTCGGAGGTTTTAGAAGATCTTTTCTAAGGGTTACTGTTTCATATTCGTATTAAATGTACTAAGCATGTTTCAGAAACCCACGTTAATCTGCCATTTTAAATAGCTCTAGTGTAATGAACAGAAATCAAATTTTTTAACTCTTATTCCAAAATCCATTATACTACTTAGTTTTTATGGGACTTTTATGAAGAATATTAACTGCTTAAAAATGATTCCAAATGCATACTGCTAAGGATATTCTGGGTGACATATTTATATGAAGTTATTTTTATATCAACCATGTTAAGATGGGTTTCCCGGTTATTAAAATCTCACGTCATAGAAATGTTCTAGACCACTCAGAAATCATATTGGTAGATGTTCTACGACAGAATTGTTTGGTAGCCAGAAAAAAACAAAATCTGTAATGAAATAAATTAAATTATTTTTGCTCTAAACTACTAAGCAGTGAAAGGAACCAATGCAATATAATAGCGATACAAAATAGTAAACATTTATATTAATGCAAGGCATGTCAATTTTCAATTTTTGGTTTAAAAAGAGTAACAAATTAATAATTTTAATGAAAAATTAGAAAATATAAATAACTTATTCTAAATTATATAAACTGAAATATCTACTACTGTGTCCAAAAATTAAGACCAGTATTTAGTTTAAATTTACCGGGCATATGATTTTTCAATTTTTTTTCATTTTTACGTTGCCGGCACTGTCCTTGAAATCTGTGTGAAATTTTGCGTCAAAATATTCATTAGTGCTTAAGTTACGTTTTGTTTTGTGAAATTCTAAAACTGATTCCGGTGATATTTGAAATGTCTCTTCAATCGACTCATTCCCGCCTTTTGAGTTCAGGGAATAGCCTGAAGTAAGTAGCAAGATGATAAATTAGGTGAATACGGTGGTTGTGGGACGATATGGGTTTCATTTTTGGTGAAAAGTCAAAAAGTATCAATGCAGTAAAACGCTGGTGAACTGGCGCATTCAGTGTTTTTGTACCAATCAAGATTTGACGCTTTTGTGGTCCAAAACATCTTTTAAAATAGAATTTTGAAATTCCAACATCATCAGCAAGGTCTCTCATTGTGAATCGACGGTTTTGCAAGCACCAACTTTTTAATCGACCAGAGGGCTCTTCGTCTTCGACGCGTTCTCTGCCTACTTTGATTATTTTTACCACCTCTAAACATTTCTTTCCGATATAGGAATGCTCACCGAATGCCTTCTGCAACATTCTATACTTTTCAGCAAACAAAATTTAACGCAAGTTATATGTTCAGATATTTCAAAAATCGCCGGAATCAGTTTAGCATCTGCAAAAACCAAGTATAATTCAAACACTATTGAATATTTTGACGTAAAATTTCACACAGATGTAAAGGATAGTACCAACAACCCTAACAAAGAAAAAAAATTGAAACACTATATGCCCGGCAAATTTAAATTGAAAACTGGACTTTATTGGAAATTGAACTTATTTTTGGACACTTAGGCCGTAAGTAGTAACTATTATAGCAACAGTTCTAGTAACTTCATATATTCTTAAGTTTCTGAAAATTAGGGAATTGGTATTATAGTATAGTGTGTAGAATGCTAAAATACAAAAAGAATATTGTAAATAATATATCTCATATCCTAAATTATAACAAAAATAAACAAATAAATGAAATAAATAAAAAGTACATTTTCAAAAATATTAGTACACGCATGAATTTTAAGTAAAACTAAAATAACTTCTCAGTAAATTAGTCACTAATATTTTTAAATGCAAAACGTACTGTAAAAGTTTTTAAAGTACATCCTTGTTGATGCTATTCTAAAATTTTGAATATTAATAATTCTTAAGAAATGCTAATTTACTATGTATTGTATTAATTACTTCTCTACATCAGTTAAATCGAATGAGCTAAAAGTTATTTTCTCATATGAAAATTTTTAAATTTAGTAATAATAATAATTGAATTTAAAATGAAAGGCTCTTACTTACTTTCATTGTTCACAGTTTCCAATGAGAGTAAAGTTTCAGATCTCAGTGTGTAATATTTATACCTAAAAATAACCTTCGAAATTATGTTTCCCAAAAAAAAAAAAAAAAATATTGCAATGTCATATAGCTTAAGGTTGCACCTTCATAGCTTTGTTATTCAAGCAACCTTTTATATGGATTAAAATTTCATTAAGTTAAATTTAACAATACATTCTTTTATGCGTTAAAAATACTAAAAAATAATTAAAGCTAAAATATTTCATTGAAATTCAAACTAAATATAAAAATAAACGTGACTGAAATAATGTGGGAAAAATAATCCCCATATCAATGCTAAGTATCTAGCATTAATATTAAGGTTATGCTTTTAGAAATTAAATAACCATTTAACCATAAAATAACCATTAGCTGAGTTCTTCTTCTACACAAAATTCAAAATTGAATTGTTATGGAATATTTAGCTGGTTACCACAGTATTTTTATAGAAGGGTTTATGAGCATCCTGCTAAATTACCAGTGCTAGTATATTATTAGAAGAGTACTGTTTGATACTCCAATGTCGAGCTCTACAATTACTGATTATACGAAGTAATAGATTTTGTTGTTGAACATCAGTAGACATCATGTTCCATTTACATATGCTACGAGCAGCCCTCGAAGAGTCATAAAGGGAGGGGGGAGGGGGACTTTTCCCTCCAATATAATTTTGAAGGGCCAATTTCCATGCAGTTGAGTGCAGCATAGAAACATTCACCAGGCAGTGTGATTATCGATGCGAGACGCTTTACACACGTTTTCATATTCGTCATCGAATCTCCTCGTTTTGGAAACTGTGATTGTAACTGACGGTGTCAATGGAATTTAACCTGAATCTTTCTTCACACTACATGTATGTGTATATTACCATTGAATTACAAATGCGTCAAATTAGTAAATTAAGAGCCATTTATGGTAGAATTACTAGCATCGATATCTTGTCTGTCTGATTGGACAAGTTCAGATTTTCAACACGACTTGTAAACTTAGGGAGGAACTCCGAACGTTGTCTTGAAATTCTTGATTTTCTGCAACTTTGGAAAAGTCATATCTCACCATCTGGAGCAGCAGCGATGTTCAAATTATAATCCAGACAATATTCTAAATAAGGGGTGTCCAACCCAAATGATCTTGCGCGCCACTTTGGAAATGCATCATAACTCCGCGGGCTGCATATAAAATTATATATCCCCATATTAGATTTAGACTCATAATAGACATTTTTTTGAATGAAAAAAGAAAAATGAAACATACTGAGTTATTATTTTTGTGTTTACTATTGGTCTTACATAGATAATAAAATAATAATGATACTAAACGCACATTGTAAAAAAATATATAACACTAAAAATGAAAGATAAATGAAATAAAAAATGAAATCATTAAAAAATATTTATTTGACGATATTTGTTTCTCCACTTTTTTTTTAACTTAGCCTTTTACAAATCGAACACAATTTGGGTATTTGCACATCGTAATTGGCGTTGCAGGTTAGCGTCCATTATGTTTGAATGTGTTTTTGTTGGTTAATTTCATTTTAGAAAAAAACGTCTTGCAGGTGTAAGTTGAACCAAAAGCGCTAATCAGTCAACTGTGCGTATCTAGTGATGGTCACTGCGTCACTGAGGGTGGTCACTTAAAAATGAAACATAGAACCTGTTATATTATATGTTTACCGTTATATGTTTATATGTTATATTATATTATATGTTTTACCGTTAAAATATATGTTCCGAGATGCGCGCGCATCATGAGTTCGTGGAATATAATTTAATTATTCTGTAAATTCATAACTGTAAACTCATAAATAAAACAGACAATATCTGCCATATATTCGCAAGAATATTATTTTTAAGATTAATATTTATAAGAATTATTATTTCTCATCATTTCAACAGTTAATTTTAGAATATATGGATGCATACATAATGTATTTTTTAATACATTGGTTTTCATTACTTTGGACATTACAAAATAAACATATTTTGTAAAAGTGTGATGAATCTCACGTTCGGAAAAAAATATTCAAGGCGGGTCGCAGGTTGGCCACCCCTGTTCTAAAATGTTATAGGTATTGAAATTCTTGAATAATGTAATATTTTTAAACTTGTAATAATTTTTTGTGTCTTCACAAATAAAATAAGTTTAATAAAATGGATTATGCAAATTGCTAATTGAGTGATGATAGTTTATTTTATAAGGTTCAGTGATTCGTACACTGTTCCATGGAATCTGTCATGAATATCGACATGAATAACAAACAATCTTATCTCAGTGCTTTAATCTACTGTTTGAATATGTAAATCCCATTTCAATCTATATAATAAATTCTTTTCAGATTATATTATATACTTATATACTAAAAGGGTTCCGTCAATTGCTAAAATCTGGTGATTTTTGTTTACTTAACGGTCTTTTCTCCTTGTCGCACAGCAAGAATTATTGATACGCCGCGTGTGTCTGAGGTTCCAGTGAAAGATATGGATGGGGAGCTTTGGTAGAAAATTCATTTTATAGAAGTTCGTCTAGTGATCATTCCATGTTAAATTCTTTTTACTAAAAAGTAAATGCTTTTTACGGAATAATGAATCTATTCGTGGATGTGTCCAATCTGAATGGCTGATGTTGGCTGCATTGCTTGAATGCAATGAATCTGTAAGGAATATCGGCAGGAATAACAAATAATCTGTGCTTTAATCTACTTTTGAATATGTAAATCCCATTATCAATCTATCTCTATATTAAATTCCTTTTCAGATTATATTATATACTTAAATACTAAAGGGTTCCATGAAGACCTGAGATTTCACGGTTTTGACAAACGGACTTGGCATGTAATAATAGATTAAATTTTAAATAAAAAAATTTGATTTAGTTTAAGTTTCAAATATATGTTAATATATTAAACGGTGTAAAATGAGAAAATGTTTTTAAATATTGTGAAACGTTATGCACGATATATAATTTATCGAAATGTTTTTAAGTATGAAAGATAATATAATATATATATAATATAGTTAATATAATAATATATGATATATGATAATTGATTTTCATGAAAAGAATTAAGCAATAAAAATTATAAATAA
This sequence comes from Caerostris extrusa, assembly GCA_021605095.1. Classification (NCBI taxonomy): domain Eukaryota; kingdom Metazoa; phylum Arthropoda; class Arachnida; order Araneae; family Araneidae; genus Caerostris; species Caerostris extrusa. The sequence goes on from BPLR01014581.1 coordinate 70,958, forward strand.
ATTTCTACTTTTTTTAAGCAAAATAATTATAACATTGAATATAATATTTATTTGAAGGAATGAGAAATATTTTATAAAATATATGAGAATTTATTATATAATGCTTAACATATGATTCGAAGACAATCATTTTTTGTTTGATAACTTCAAACGTAGTACATTTAAATGAAATACATATGTCATTAGACAGTGCTAACATAAAAGATAACAATAATGCTATCAACAACAGAAAAACGAATTTTTTTTATTATTTCGAAGCTAGAATATATTCTGGAAAAATAAACATATATAAGTATTAAATGTGCAAGATGTAACATTAAAAAATTAGTAAAAAAATATAACTGACGGACATAATTTTCTCTATGTATTAATAGTAAAATTTAAGTAAACAATATGATTGCGATGGATAAATATATTTTGCAAAGACAAATGAATTGCGATTAAAATAATAAGTTATTTTCAAATTTAAGAAGGATTAGTGAGTTGCATAAAACTCATGGAGTTTAAAAAATCTTTGTTAGTAGTAGTTAGAATTATTATTTTTTATTCATAGTAGAGTATACAATACTCATATAAGAAGGTTATAATTATAATGTCAAATCCTAAATTAAAATATTATGTATATTATTTGCAGGAAAATAAATAAGTAAGAAAAAAATTGTATGATAACTAAAAAAAAAAAAAAAAAAAGATTTATTTGCTATGTACGAAAAGAAAGAATCAATAAAATATGTGAAATATGATTTTAAAAATACGCAGTTATCTACAAATTATCTATGACAAAGTAAACGTTAACAGTTTGGAGAAAAAGAAAACAAAAATGTATTTTTTTTCAATTATATACTGAATTACCTAAAATAGTAATTAAAATGCAGTCAACGCTCTTTAAGCAGAAAGAAATTAGTATTAATACTAATAAATGATCCATTGAGTAACATGCTTTTATCCATTAAGCTATTAACACTATTAAATGATAATTTTTCTAATTTCCTTTCTTGAAAAATATGCATGAATGGAAACGTGATCAAAATAATTTTTATTGCATAATCCTTACAATAGCACAATGCATGTAGCACCGCAATGAGGATTACATTTCTAGAAGTGAAATTTGACCTTCTAGAAGATTTGATAAATTTATTGATTCCATAGAAAGGATACTTATTCCTATTATTCTTATTTATATCTAAAATTAGCATTCCTATGAAAAACAATATTGTGCATATTGTGTAAAACAAGTTTGCTTTGTTGGACCTCACTGTGTTCATGATTCAACCCATGCAGCTGCTGTTACCCTGTTTAGACTTTTGACAGGTCACTTTTATTTTAGTGATTATTTATTTGGTTTTAATTTGACTACTTCCCCTAATTGTTTTGTGTGTTTCTGGACTTGCCATGACTGCTGCTCTCATGGATGAGTGTTCTGCATTATACGACTTGGACTGTATTGTTGGGAAGTGTTTTAGAGCTGTTTGCCTAATGAACTAAAGTCAATAGCTTGGCATTCCTGCAGCTTCTGACTGATTGGCTAATCATGCAGCTGCTGATCAGACTTTTGACAGGTCACGTTCGTTTTCGTGACTATTTATTTCGTTTTATTTTGACTACTTCCCCTAATTGTGTTTTGTGTGTTTCTGGACTTGCCATGATAGCTGCCCTCATGGAAGAGTATTTTTGCATTATATGACTTTGTATTGTTGGGAAGTATTTTAGAGCTGGGTGTCTAATGATCTAATGGCCAATGGCTGCCTAACTGGTATTCTTCAATGGCCTTGTAGAGACTTGCCCCTGCATTCTGTTAAATTATAGACAAAGATATTTTTTTCAGAAAATCGGTTCGGCGTGTGACTTCCCCAGCTGATGGGGCTAAGTCCTGAAGCGTGCTTTGTTGGACCTCAATGTGTTCATGATTCATCCCTTGCAGCTGCTGTCGCCCTGTTTAGACTTTTGACAGATCACGTTTAATTTAGTGGCTATTTATTTGGTTTTTAATTTGACTACGTCCCCTAATTGTGTTTTGCGTGTTTCTGGACTTGCCATGACTGCTACCCACTTGGATGAGATGAGTGTTCTGCTCTAAATGACTTGGGCTGTTGTTGGGAATTATTGGAGAGCTGGTTACCTAATGATCTAATAGTCCACGGCTTGGCATTAGTTTAGTAAAAAAAAATTTGATCTGATTTAAAACTGCATTTAAAATTGCTAAATTTTTTATTTTTTATAACAATATAATAAAAGATGAAACTTATGGATTATAATTGTAATTGACGCATACTTTCTATTTTAGTTTTAAAAATATTTTGAAACATAATTGTACTTGTATAAAAACAAGATCTTATTTTTAAGAAGTATAATGTTTTACTAAACCCATATTTAGACCTATGTTAATATCAACCAGTCATCGTTTGGCAGAAAAGGAACTGGTATTCTTCGAAGGCTTGTAGAAACCTGCCTCTGCATTCTGTTAAATTTTAGACAAAGACATTTTTAAGAAAATCGGTTCGTCGTGTGACTGAACTGCTGAAGATAAGTCCTGAAGTGTGCTTTGTGGACTTCACTGTGTTACGGATTTATCCAATGCTGCAGCTGCGCCATGCTTAGGCTTATTAGACCATGCTAGACACAATGCTATTTATTTCGTTTTAATTTGAATACTTCCCCTGTGTTTTGTCTGATTATATACTTGCATTGACTACTGCTGACCTAAATGAATGTTCTGCACTAAATGATTTGGATTGCATTTTTGGGAAGTATTTTAGAGCTGGTTGCCTAATGATCTAATAGTCAATAACTTGATGTTAATTTAGTAAAAAAAATTGATCTGATTCCAAAGTGTATCTAAAATTGCTAAATGTTTACTTTTATTTATATAGTAAATACAATAAAACAGGAGGAAACTTAGGGATTATAATTGCAATTGACGCATATTTTCTATTTTAGTAAAAAAAAATATTCTGAAACAAAACTATACTTGTATAAAAACAAGATCTTATTTTTAGGAAGTATAATATTCTATTTAACCCATATTTAGACCTATGTTACTATGAAACAGTTAAAATAGCATAAACTCATGCTTGAATGTAAAATAATCTAATCAATGATGTTTTTAACTTAATTAGCAGTTATATTTCTCGAATTCTAGAGTAATCTTTAGATATTGAGAGAGAAAGAGTAAAAAATATCTATCCCAATAAACAATTCAGTACTGAAAAAAAAGAAAACTATTATTGCCCTGTTTTGTACACTTTAAGCTATAAATAATATCCCCTCAAATATTTTTTACGCAATTCGAAAAAAAATTTGAGTTCCTAATTTTTTTATTTATTTTATGCCAAGGCATTTTTTTTCACGTTCAATTTCCATAAATTTCGTAAATATGAGCATAATTATCAAAATAATTATCATTGTGTTTCAAACGGTTTTTCCATCATTTTAGACGACAAATTAATTTCTTATAAAGTTAATCAACTTTGCATTTTTTTCAAAAATTCTGACAGCTTATATTTTGGAATTAATTTCACGCTTTTACTTTTATCGTTAAACATATTTTTGCAGAATTTTTAATTTTAAACAACATTAAATTAACAGTTAAACATTAAATTAAATAGTTTGCTTAAGTAAATCTTTTACACCTTAAAAAACTTTATTTAAGAAATTTCTAAGTGTCTAAATCCATTTATTAAATCATTATCCACGGGTAAACGGGGGTTTATAATTTTAAATTTATTTTATAAATGTATAACAATTATAACAAAGTGCATAAATAGTTTTTCATGCAAGTTTAAGTGTTGTAATTAAATCATTAATTGTTTTGATGTTTATTTTAACTTATAATTTCCATTTCAAAAAAAGTATTTTGGTTTACTGCTTTTTAAAACATTTACCCCAAACAGAAACTACATTTTTCTCATTAATTAAAATTTAATTTTACATTTAAGAATTTATAAAAAGATCAAATTTATGTGTAAATCAGCATAAATTTTCTATATTTTTAAGATTCTAAATATTCGAATGAATAAATAATGAGTGGAATTCTTTCTCAGTTTGCAAATAAAAACATAGGAAAAGTTATATAAATTGCAATTTATTTTGACATTCATAAATTCAGAAAAACAGCTTGGAAAGCATGGACATACAAAAAAGTTATAAAAATATTTTTGATGCTAGAAATCTGAAATTATGTAATATTCTAATGTTAAAAATAGAAGCTAAATAAGACCTACTGATATTTGTCGAATAGTTATAATTATTCAATCAGTCAATAAGTCTATTCAAATCCAATCTCTCAATTAAAAATCAGTATTAAACTAATTAATAATAATTGCTCTAATTAAGATTCGTTAATCTATAGATATCGATAATTGCTATAGCCACCATAACCTCCTTGTTGTTTTGAATTATCTCGGTAATTATTGTAGCCACCATAACTTCCTTGTTTCTTCGAATCATCTCCATAATTTTTGTAGCCATCATAGTCTCCATAGTTTTTTGGAATCATCATAATTCATGTAGCCACCATAACTTGCTGGATTTTTGCCATCATATCCATAATTTTTGTTGCTACCATAACCACTTTCATTTGAGTCATAATATTTATTGTTGTTACCATAACCTCCTTGATTTTTATAATCCATTCCATAACTCCCGTAGCCACCATAGCCTTCTTGGTTTTTCGAATAATCTCCATAATTACTATAGCCTCCATAGCCTCCTTGTTTTTATAATCATCCCCATATTTATTATTGCTTCCATAACCTCCTTGGTTTTCATAATCACCATATTTCTTATTGTCTCCATTGGCTGCTTGTTTCTGATAATCATTACCATATTTCTTATTGCCTCCATAGCCTCCTTGGTTTTCATAATCATCACCATACTTCTTATTGTCCCCATAGCCTCCTTGTTTATTGTAATCATCACCATACTTCTTATTGCCCCCATAGCCTCCTTGAATTGGCGAATAATATCTATAATTCCTTTTTGCTACGATAGCTTTCTTGACTTTTCGAATCTCCATATTTATATCCGTTCGTTTGTTTTTCATATCCTCCGTACTTGTATCCATCAGTTTGTTTTTCATATTCTGCATTTTTGTAGCTGTCCTTTTCATTTTTATGTAACTTGACATCAGCTGGGTCTTGGTTGGCGGTTCCTGGTTCGTTGGTCTTAATTTTAGCTCTGAATCCGTCTTTGTCAGCGACGTATTCGACCTTGCGATAGACTCCCTTGGCATCAATGTAACCGTAGCTTCCTTTTACACCACCAGCACCAATGCTATGTTCGTCTCTATGCTGCTCACTATACTTGTCTTTAATGGAATAGCCAAACGTGTAGGGTTTGGCCTGATTAATCTGCAAAACATTTTTTTATCAGAATTAGTTTTCATTTAGATATATTGCTTTTTTTTTATTATGATGTTAAACGTTTTTTAAAATTTGAGTACATAAAATAAAGAAATAAAAAATTAGTTTTAAAAATTATTTTTTTATATAAATGTTTTATGTTTTTGAATAGTAAAATAACGTATTCTTCTATTTTTCAATGTATTTTCTAATTTATTTGCATGCCATGAACGTTGTTTTATGGGCAGCATGCATCAACGTTTATAAAGGTAGTATATTCATGCACAATGATTTTTAATAATGCTATTTTTAAAAATCATGAAATAAAAGTGGGTATTAACTTTTATATGAAAGTGTAGGTAGAAAATTAAAAATATAGTATAAATAATAGTGAAGGGATGTAAAGTGAAAATATTTATTTTTAAATGTTAGAAATTTTGTCGAAAATTGTTAATTGATACATTTCAAATGTCTTTAATAAAAAAAGGAAATACTTACGCCATTGAGTGTACCAGTGCAAAGCAAGATAATAATATTGCAATCAACATCTGAAAAAAAATATTACATTAGTAGTAATTTTTTTATTTATTGTCATAGGATTTAATTTTTTCAAGAAAATGTAGTTAATTTATGCATATTTATAGGAATAAAATATAGATATAATACAAAAATGAATAGAAAATATTTCTTAATATGCCTATAAAAAGCAAAATTAATTTTTAAAATATATAACTCAAATATCAAGGATAATCAGGATTTATAAAAATATTATTTTGAATTTCTATATCTATAAAAATTTTAAATTTATTTATATTTATTATTAATTTCTTGAATGACAATTTGAAGTTTATAAGTACATCAGTATGGTTTATAATTATTTATATCCAGAATGAAAATGAATAAATTAGAAGCAAAGAATATTACATAGTTTTTAAAGTGTAAAAAATAAATAAAATATTAAAAAAATCGTAGCATTATCTAACTATGCTGATTTATATTTTATTATATTTTTTTAGATTTATATTTTATTATATTTCTTTTAGATTTATATTTTATTATATTTCTTTTAGATTTATATTTTATTATATTTCTTTTAGATTTTCTAGATTTATATTTATATTTCTGTTTTCGCAGAGCTTTATGTTATTTAAAGTTAATTTTTTAGAATTTCATTTAGAAATTGTAGAAATTATAGCATTATATTTTGTGACTTTTATTAATTACAGAAAAATTTTATTAATCTAATGAAGCTTATGATATTTTCATATAAATTATCCATATTCATATTTATATAAATATCATAAGTTTCACAAGCAATTGTATGTAGAATTAGAAATTTAGAAGCAATTAAATCTAGAACTGAACACTTTTACTTACGTTTCTTGCCTCCTGTTCCTACTTGGAGTGAAGTTTCAAATTTTCAGTTTTTTGTATTTATACTAAGAATAACATTCCAAGAAAAATAATTATAAAGCAATGAATAAGCTTTTTAAGCTTTATTGAGTCACAATTTCGACATATTGAAGTAAAAATTGATATTCCATTGAGTTAAACTGAAAAATGTACTTTTTACGCTGTAAAAATATTAAATAACGAAAATAAAAATATTTCCCTGGATTAAAATGAAAATTAACTATAAAAGCTAACGTGACTGAAATAATTTCTGAACTATAATCCTAATAGCATTGAAAACTATCTGGGATTACTGACAGTGTTATATCCTTACAAATGAACTTGAAATTTCCGTAAAAATTTTGATACACATCTAGTTTATATTTAAAATGATTAGATTAATTTCTAAAAGATATTAAAAGATTTTTACGTAGTAAAATTTTTCAAATTCTTTCTAATTGAAAATAAAATAGCATTAATAATCGTCGAATACGAATTTATTTCCTATTTTAATTTCAAGTATGAATTTTCATCATAATTGGTAATTATGACAATGACTCATAAGTGCACATTTAGTACTATGTACTCACTAACATTAGATTTTGCTAAAGCTAAGTGCAGTTCGATCTCGCTTTAACGCGATTGAATTAATGCGGTTGCGGTTATGGCCCGAGTATAAGGATACTCCGCGCAAAAAGAACTACCTTGATATAGACAATAATAGCTATGTAATAAGGGAAAAAAGTAATTTTGGGGAATTGTATCTACTATAAATTAATTTAAATTTTTAATAGCTAAAATCTTACAATGTTTTAATCAAATCACAAGGAAATACAGATAAAAATATCGCAGCAAAAACTTTTTTTAAATTCCTTCTATTAGCTCGCACTCTCCTATATATACAGTGGGTAAAAAAAAGTATTGGCAATTGCCTTAATTTATTCACATTGACAAATAAATAAAATTTTATGCAATTTTAACTGTCGTAATTAAATACACGACATCTTAGATATATAAAAATAGTAAAAATATTATTTTAATTTGCATTTTCTACGATTTTTTCATTCAAAAACGAAAATTTGCATGTCAAAAAAGTATTGGCAAAGTTTTAACTGCTATGCAAATTTTGTTACATTGAAGTCACGTGTTTCGACTGATAAGAAACTCTACTGGTATAAAGTCTGCCAAACTACTCCAAAAGTGTCTATGCATTATTTCGCGATTACTGCAGTAAAATGACTTCGAAATCGAAGAAGTTGGATGTTAGTGTTAAAAACACAATTATTAGGCTCAGAAATGAAGGTTTAACTTATCGTGCTATAGGAGTGCAGTTCAATATAAGTTTATTTGCTGTCAGAAGTGTTGTAAAAAGTTCAAGGAAACAGGATTAACGGAAAATAAGACTTGGACGACCTCGAATATTTTCTACAAGAGAAGAATGTGTCATTATTAACAAGGTTAAGGGAAAACACTAAAATAAGTGCACCCCAGATAGCTAGAGATGTTGATTTCACTTCGCAAAGACTTTCAGCGTACAGACTGTACGGAATGTTTTACACGAGAGAAGTTGTTATGGAAGGGCAGCTAGAAAGAAACCATTCATCTCGGAAATAAATAGAGAAAGAAAGAGGTTAGATTTCGCAAAATCCCACGTTGATTTATATGAAGAGTTTTGGAACACACTTATTTTTCCGACGAATCAAAGTTTAACATTTTCGGCAGTGATGGACCACGATATGTGTGGAGAAGGCCAAATACTGAATTGGAAAAGCAACATTTAACTGCTACTGTAAAACATGGTGGAAGCAGCGTCTTAGTTTGGGACTGTATGGCAGCTAATGGAATTGGCCAAATACTGAATTGAAAAGCAACATTTAACTGCTACTGTAAAAACATGGTGGAGGCAGCGTCTTAGTTTGGGTCTGTATGGCAGCGAATGGAATTGGCAACCTGCATTTTGTTGAGGGTATTATGACAGCACGTACATACATTGACATTTTGCGCCATAACTTAAAAATCAGTGCCCAAAATCTTGGCTTGGGAACATCATTCGTTTTTCAACAAGACAATGACTCCATGCATACAGCGAATCTCACCCGTGAATGGCTACTCTACAATGCTCCTCGCCAATTAAAAACCCCACCTCAATCGCCTGACATCAATCCAATTGAAAATTTATGGCACCTGCTGTATCTAGAAATCAAGAAACATAAAATTTCAAGTAAAGACGACCACAAACGTTTACTCTTGCAAGAGTGGCACAAAATTCCCAACAGTACAGCAAAGACCTTAGTTTCCTCTATGAGAAATAGATTACAAGCTGTTATAGATGCAGAAGGTATGCATACAAAGTACTAAACATATACTGATTTTGTTTTCGATCCTAATTTTGCCAATATTTTTTTTATCATGTAAGTTTTGGATTTTCTCGTAGATTTTGACTAAAAATATTTAAATGAAAATTTCGTTATATTTGTTTGTCTTTTCTCCTTCTGTAATCGCTATGTTAAAAAATAAAATTTGTAAACATAATTTGTTAGCAAATGTGATCATTTATAGGCAATTGCCAATACTTTTTATCCACTGTACATACTGAACTCAACTCGACCGTTTTCTCTACAGATTAAAAATTAAAAAAATAATTCAGTTTTTTCATGCTATCCCCTGAATCCAGTAAGATAGATGAGCACTTTATAATGAGTCGCAACACTTTAGCAAATTAATGTTTCTTGCTAAGACATCGAATAGAAGTACGGCCAATCTGAATGATTTAAATAATAACATCTTCATGTTTGAATCTTCTTGTTGAATCAGAAAGGAAACCCAATAAAGAGAGTCTAAATGCTGATACGAAATCCTGTGTTATAATCGCCACGGAGTTCAGCATACAAAAGAGGCGATCGAACATTTTGCACGCAAACTAACGAAAGCTATTACTCAACTATATTATGAAGTAATGTAAGTTAATAAGTTATGTTGTAGGTATATCAGCAATGGGGAAAAAATTACAGGTTTGATATTTTTTTTAAATATTACACAATATTGAGGTGAAATTTTTAGGTTCATCACGTAGTAAAAAAAATGCTTATTTATTGTTGATAGAAGAAGCATTCATGCATCGTATGTGAGATTATTTAGATATTTAGCATAGAAATGATGCAATAACTAAAATAATTATTACCTTATCTTAATATGTATTCTTAAGTATGATTATCAAAGCTGATTATCTGTAATCTCCTTTACTTCAGATTTGAGCGTAATATGTGGATTATTTTTAGTTAATTTTGCATAGAGTATTTTGGATCCTTTCATCATAGTATTAGTAAACAAAGCTAAATGTTATCTGCACTTATTATATCCGAATTTTACTCTCTTAGTATTCCTTGAAGATATACTTTGAATTTGTTATACAATAAAACACGTTAAGTTGTTTTGATATATTAATCCGAAATATTTTCACTTTCATTATAAGATTCATCTGATTATATGAAAGTGATCCGTGGAGTGTACATAATAAAACCTTCGCCCGATGTTATCTACCGTAACTTCAGGCGATTTTTCGTAATAGATAATTCCCGGATTACATAGCCTTATATAGCATTATAGTTCATTGTGTACATTCTGTAAAAGTTATTTTTCTCTCAAAGTTTGAATAAAAGCTAATTGCAAGATGTCTTCGTCAGAACACTGTTTTTTTTCTTTATATGATAGGTGTTTTTTTTTTGTATTTTTGCTTTACGTCCGTGGAATTACATTTTACATATATGACTTAACAAATATTTGATACTGATTATAGGCTATATAAAATCTATTGAATTAATTTTTTCCTCAAAAGTTTTATTAAAAGATAAGTCCTAAAAGTGTTTTCAAATGTTTTCTTTTAATTTAATATTTTTTTCTATTTAAGCAAAACTTTTCTGACGTACATTCTCGTATTACCATCCCTGTACGGTCATCTTGTGCACAAGGGCTTAACAGACCGGAACCTACGGTTTAAAGTGAATTCCGAATCGCTACAAACGTACGCCGGGACTCGAACCCTGGGGTACTGAAAGCCAGAGCGCTAGCCACTCGGCCATCAGGCCCCTTTACATAAGGAAAAGATATATTTGAGGGGATTATAGTCAGTTATGTACAATTTGTAAAAATTATCTTTTCCCTAAATGTTTCTGTAACAATGAATTCTTGAAATGAATTTGCTGCAAAAGTCATTAAGCTGTGCTGTAAGATACTAAACAGAATACTTTTAATGATTAGTGTGATTTCATTCTCTCGGACGATAGACAGTTTACAATTTTCTGAGCCCATGGATATTTTATTCAATTTTTGAATAGAATAAAATATCCTAGAGCTGAATTGCCCTTTTACAGTTTGGGAATGATGTTGGTGAGAAGTCTGATTGGGCTCTGCGACGCTCTACGGTCGTATGAGACCGGGACGTACGGTTTTAAGTGGATTCCGAATCATTACAAACACCCATGGTACGGGATTCGAACCCGAAACCTGTGGTACCGAGCGCCAGAGAGCTAGCTACTCGGTCATCATGCCCTAGTTTTGGCTAACTGCGGCGACAATTTTGCCAATATATATAAATAAATAAATAAATAAATAAATAAATAAATAAATAAATAAATATATATATATATATATATATATATATATATATATATATATATATATATCGGTGGGGGTGTTCAATCATATATATTAGGGCCAGCCCACCAACAGAAAATTAATCGTATTGGAGACGTATTAGAAAATTCTACCAACAGAACGATCCGACAAAAATTACAAGTTGTAATTTTTTTGAATATATTCCCGCATCGGAACATGGCCGATTCTCTTTTCATTTATCATCCTTAGTTCTTTCTATGACTTTGTTAATCATTAGTGATAATAACATTTTTGTTTTATTAGGATGATATAGGTTAAGATTAACTTTAGTCTTTATCACCAAAACTGATCATCCGTTGGATCGGGATCCATCACTATATTTTCCAATCGATTTGCAGATATTATAATTTTCTGTCATAATCAATCTTATTCTGACTTTAATTAGACAATTCTAGGACAATTTTAAAACATTTCTGACATTAATGGACTCCTGCAGAGTTTTGAAACGTCGCATACGCATAGTATGCGCAATAGTATGCATAGCGTCGTATAGTATGTACAGCGTCGCATAGTATGCTATAGTGTATGCCTGAATTGAATACCTTGACTTGACTGATTTGTATACCTGACTTAAATACTTTACATACAGTATGCTTATATCAGCATGCAATGTGTCCATACCTTTTATATGAATAGATGGTACAATAGTTAATGGTTGATGCAAAGCAAAATTAAGAAATCTTTTGCATAATTGGACATTTTTTTTGGTCCAAATATAAAAATAATATAAGTTCATAATTATATTTATATTTCACCTGTTCATAACACACTATAGTTTGTAATTTATCATAAAGATAAATTTAACTTGTTACTAATATCTGATTTTTTCTGTGAAAATGCTGCAAATTGGTGGAATTTATCAAATCTTTCGTAAACAATAATTATCTTAAAATTATTAATATTTCCCATTAAAAAGAATTCTTTTGAAATTATTTCAAAACAATTAAAAAATTATTATTTACTTTAAAAAATAAAATCAACTTGAGTTTTATATAATGATTATAATTTATTGGCTGATACAAAAGTAGCAAATTTAAGAAATTTCATTGCAAAATAGTTTAATGGCTCATATGTGTTAAAGGTAAACAAGAATGTATTAAATATATTTATTGCCATTACATGTAAAATATATATTTTTTTAAAATCTTCTACATTCTTTTTTTTTTTAACGTAAAATATTCCGAATGAAAGTTGTTCTTTAAAAAGTTATGGAAGCAATCTTACATTTATTAGCAATAACAATCTTTGCTGATAAATGTAATTTTTGTAAAAATTTATAGTTTTTGTAAAAAGAAATACAAACAATTTTAATGCAAAATAAATTTATTTTTAATTAAAAAAATTCACTAAAAATGTATTTGGAATAAATTAAATATATTCTTCACAATACATTTGAAGGAGAAAGTAAAAATATTAATACTTATTTATTACAGAACAAAGCAAGAATTTTAAAAAGATCAAATTAAAAAGAATATACTGTAAGAACATGTACAAAATATATTAAAAGAATTTTCATGCTAAAAATAGGGACATATTATGACAATATTTCAACAGTTTAAAAAGCGAAATTTAACCTGTTGTATTATTGTTAAACAGTTTTTAAAAATTAATATCCACACAAAACAAATTCAAAAAAAAATTCACTTAAAAATTATCATAACATATAGTAAGCCGAAAATCTGAAGATTCATAATGCTACCTTAGCTATGCTCTTTTGAAAAAAATCGTAATTAATTATGTCCTTATAGTTCTGTCATTAAATTTCGAAACATTTTCATAATTTCTGCTGCCATAACTACTGTTTCTTCTGTATTGTTAATTGCTGTATCTGCTATATCCTCCTTGATTATATCCATAATTCTTGCTGTAACCGTAACTCTTGTCGTCATCATAACTTCCTTGATTTTTTGAATAATCTCCATAATTATTGTTTCTACTATATCCTCCTTGATTATATCCATAATTCTTGCTGTAACCGTAACTCTTGTCGTCATCATAACCTCCCTGATTTTTTGAAGAATCACCATAATTGTTTCTGCTATATCCTCCTTGATTATATCCATAATTCTTGCTGTAACCGTAACTCTTGTCGCCTCCCTGATTTTTCGATGATTCTCCATAATTGCTGTTTCCTCCATATCCTCCTTGATTATATCCATAATTCTTGCTGTAACTGTAACTCTTGTCGTCATCATAACCCTGATTTTTGAGGAATCACCATAATTGTTTCTGCCATATCCTCCTTGATTATATCCATAATTCTTGCTGTAACCGTAGCTCCTGTCGCTATCATAACCTCCCTGATTTTTCGATGATTCTCCATAATTGCTGTTTCCTCCATATCCTCCTTGATTATATCCATAATTCTTGCTGTAACCGTAACTCTTGTCGTCATCATAACCCTGATTTTTGAGGAATCCCCATAATTGCTATTTCTGCTATATCCTCCTTGATTATATCCATAATTGTTGCTGTAACCGTAACTCTTATCGCTATCATAACCTCCCTGATTTTTGAGGAATCACCATAATTGCTGTTTCTGCTATATCCTCCTTGATTATATCCATAATTCTTGCTGTAACCGTAACTCTTGTCGTCATCATCACCTCCTTGATTTTTGAGTAATCACCATAATTGTTGTTTCTGCTATAACCTCCTTGATTATATCCATAATTTTTGCTGTAACCGTAACTCTTGTCATCATCATAACCTCCCTGATTTTTGAGGAATCACCATAGTTGCTGTTTCCTCTATATCCTCCTTGATTATATTCATAATTCTTGTTGTAACCGTAGCTCATGTCGCCATCATAACCTCCCTGAGAATTCGATGATTCTTCATAATTGCTGTTTCCTTTGTATTGTCCTTGATTATATCCGTAATTGTTGTTGTAACCGTAGCTACTCTGGATTTCTTTGCTTCTTGATTCATCTCCATAGCCGTAATTTGAATTTCCTTGATTATAACTTCCATATCCGTATCCACTCCTTACATCTTTATAATTTTGAACACCGTAATTGCTATCTGACTGTTTAACCTGTAAACAGAATATGTTAAATGTTTACTACTTGTATGCAAATTGCATTTTATAATTAAAGTAATTTTATTTCAAAATTTTAGTCATACATTTTTTTACGTTTTTAAAATTTCACAATATAAAATTAAATAAACTTTTATCTTTTTTTATTTACACTAAGTATAAAATTAGGTTCTTCTGAAATGAGTTTATAACATATTTGTTTCAAAAAAAAATTTTAAATCGGCAAACATAGATAATTCAATGTTGTTGAATGGATAGTATTTTAAAATAAATGTGACATGTTTTTCAACTCTTTCTATTAGCTCACATTCTCCCTATATATATATCTTGTTCAAATTTTCAATCGTTAATAAAATACTTTTTATTCATCCACTCAAGTTCAAATACATTTTTTTGAACTCGTAGTGGATGACACTTGATGCTAACACAGTGTTTTCAAATATTAATTCAGTAATTAAATTTAATTAATTAATTATATTTTTTTAGATTTAAGTTGCATATATCTACCAATAGATGGCTCCAGTTAAACTTAAAAAAAAAAATGAATGAAAATTATTTATAACGGACTTTCTGCAATATAGAGAAAAAAAGTAGAAATTGACTTAAAATTTTTTTTTCTATATTGCTTGTTTTTAATAAAAATATTTGGTATAATGATTATAATAACCCTGTGAATTAAATAAAACCTAAAATGAAAATCTGAGTTCAAGTCTATTCAAAATTTGCAGGATGACGCAGTATAATTTCAAATCAATTAAAATAAATTAAAACATTTTATAGAAACAGCAACTTGTAAAAAAAAGTTAAACATTTTATTTTCTATTATGCATGAAACGAAATACTTACTTTATCGGAATTGACCAGTGCAATGCATGATAATACTGCAAAAAGAAACATCTGGAAAAAAAGGAAAAAATTTATTGACAGTTATATTTTTTATTTGTAATAATTTCTAATTAAACATTTGAAATGAAAATATTTAAAATGTATGTGTATTAGTTAAAAAATTACAATATTTGGTAATATGACTGAAATGAGATCCATCGCCTCTGTTGAGACTGGTAAGTAGCAGATTCAATATTATGAAATGAAAAACAAAGTAGATATTTCACACATTATTCGTAGAGAGACGTAAAGGATCCTTTGGATTTGTATTATGTGTGCCACACATGTTGAATGCAACAACCATTTGCACCTGTACTTTCCTCACCCATTCTAGGTGGTCCTAGTTAAGAGGAATTTTATCACACCTTTAATTTCTTCAAGAAATTTATGATAACGTTTGTACTCAAAATTTGTTTACAATTAGCATACAAAGGGGATAAAATTCAAACATTGCTTTCAGAAACGGAGAAAATCTATCGATTGTGAAATCTTTTATATGTATTGTTCCGTGGACTCAAGGATAGTGGTTCGGAATCCATGAAAATTGTACGTCACGGTCTAATTAGTCCAAAGTGTTCACAAAATGACCGTAGAGTGACAAATCAAACCTCTTCCCGAAGACTCAAATTCCATAATCAATGTACAACTTTTAAAATGTTTTTATTTCATAATCAAACATAGACTTCATAATGGATACATAATTTTCATATTTAATACACAAATGACTGCGGCGTACATAAGTGAATCATGAGAAAAAAGAATAATCCTACGTTTCTAAATTGTAGTGTATTAATATAAAACATACATTTTTTAATAAAAAAGAATTCTATATTCAGAATGTAAAAATATATAATAATATAAAATATTTTCTTTACATGAAGTTTAACGAAAAATTAATAAGTAAATATAATATAATAAGGTAACAATAAAACGGATGTTAGTAAAAACTTTTAAGCAAAAAATCAATACAAATTAAAGTGCAGTCGCTATTTTGATTATAGTAAATTACAGTAAAGATTAAATAACAGAAAAAACAGTAAAGATTAAGCTAAAAAATAACAGTAAAGATTAAGCATCAGTCTTATATGATATTCTAAGCTTTCGAAATATCATTAATTTTAAGAAATATGAGCTGATACTGAGTAAGTACTGATTAACTGATAAGTACTGAGTACTGATGATAGGAAATCTATTTCTGGACAAAAATGTTAACTTAGAAATACAAACATAAAGTTTTACTTACTTTGTTCGTTTCTTATTCCTACGAGAAGTGAAGTTTCAAGATTTCAGCTTTCGTATTTATACAAAAAAATTATATAATAATAATTAAAAAAGAATTACAATATTATATGCTTCATTCTTTTTTTGTTTCTGGTAAATTACAATATTACTAAAAAATTAAGTTATTTTAACAATATTTTTGATAAAGATAACACTATTAATACGGATTATTATTCATTTGTTCTAAATGAAAAAGTATACATTGTCACAGTTGAAACTATTAAAATGATGCAAACTATTTTGACTACTGTAAAAAATTCTTGAAAATAAATGTGACTGAAATAATTTAACCACGATAATCTTCATAGTAATGCAAGACATCTATATTACAGTAAGGACTTTATTTTTAGAGATGCATATTTAATTAGTTTTGATATATATCTTCTTTCATTGAGTAAGAGTTGTGATAATTCAGACACTTTTTATGTGACATTCACAAAGAAAAAAAGAAAATATTTCTATGTGAAACACGTATTTTTAATGAAAGTCTTAAATATTCATTTTTAATGGCTTTAAATATAACCTTCATCAGTTGCATTCCAGTTTTAAATATGACTATGCACGTGTCAGTTTGAATTATTTCGAAATTTAAAACTATCCACTGAAAATTCTCAGCAAAGGCTTTACTTCCAACTCTCTTCTTGTAATTCGATATCTTTCAATTACTTACTTGAACGTGTAGAATTTTTATTAATAACATTCTAAAATGGAATGAAACGTGTCAGTTTGAGCTCCTATTTTCGAAATTTAAACTATCCATAGAAAATTCTCAGCAAGGTCTTTACTTCTAAATTTCTTCTTGTAATTCTATATACTTTTCAATTAAATATTTGAACGTGTAGGAATGTTTTATTACCAATATTCTAAAAATGGAATAAAACAGTTCATTATACCAAATTCTATAATTACCCTTTTATAGCTTTAAATATAACCTTCATCAGTTGCATTTCATTTTCAAATAGGAATATGCACGTGTGTCAATTTGAGCTCTTATTTTCGAAATTTAAACTATCCCAGCTAGGGCTTTACTTTTTTAACTCTCTTCTTGTAATTTTATATCTTTCAATTAAATACTTGAACGTGTAGGGAATGTTTTATTACCAACTTTCTAAAATGGAATGTAACAGTTCATTATGCCAAATTCTACAGTTGTTCTTTTCTGTTATTAGTTAACCTGAGAAAAACATAAATTTCTGAGCTAAAATTGCTGCAATGTTTTAAAATAAAATGTATATATTTTTTGGGGTCACATTAAACTGCATCTCAAATTTTAAAAACTCCCTGTGTGACAAATTTTTTGAAAACAGAATATTTTCAAAAGATTTCCGTGCAAACAGCATTTTTTCCGTATAAGTTTGTATAATAATAGTATGAATTAATAGTATAAATTTTGCTTGAAACAGCATTTGTATTTTAACATTTAAATTAAATCTTTATTTGTGCTGTTCATAGTTCACTTAATTTTTTATATTTTGCCATTTGCACTATAATTACTGTTTACAATATTTTACTTCATATACTACTACTATTTTATTTAATACTATTGTAATATAATACTTTTTTAAACAACATTTGAACCTATAAAATTAGATAAAATAACATTCACGATACACGACTTTTCTAATTAATATAATAACATTATATTACAATATTATGTAGAACTGCTTTTTATAGGAATGTTTCTTTAACGAAACTTTTACCTTGATTTCTTCTTAAGATTTCTTTTAAATATTATCATGTAATTAAAGATACTTTCCTAATAAATATTAAAAAATAATCTATGTGCGTGAGTACTGTAAGAACGTTTCGTTTTCAGTGTTAAACATTTTCTGTTAAAATTCAACGCAGGGAGGTTTAAATATTTGAGATTTGAAATAAATTTGATTGCTTTGAAATAAAAAAATATTTTCATTAAATGAGAAATCATTTATTATTTTAATGAAAAAAATTCTTGAAAGCTTTTTATCTTCTCTTTTCTGAAATACTTTTTTAGATTGTATCATGTATCACATTCAACTTTCATGTTAAAGAACAGATAAACAGATTGTAAATATAAATATAATTCCATAACTATGTATTAGAAATATACCCGGATTCAAGAATAGTTTAAAAACGAAAACGAAACATTTTATCTAAATTTTTATGATGCATTTTTCTGCTTTTAGGTAACACATAAAAGCATAAATAAATGTTTGTCTCATTTAAATTAATATTTAATTTTGGTTTTGCGAAAAAATACAAATCAACTTTTCATACAAAAATTCATATTTATAAAAATTTTGAAACTTATTATTTGAAAAATTTGAGTTCAACTGCAAACTTTTTTTAACAAAACTTTTGATACCTCAAATGTTCTTCAGAAAGGTTTATTCCACCTTTTGGTTTTCCTTTAGCAAAGTCAGATTTTATTCTTTTGAGCTAAGAATACTCTTTTTTATAGAAAAAAAGCACCAAAAAAAAAAATAATACATAAATGAAAAATAGTATTATCAATAGACCACTAATTTACTTTTAGAGCTTCATTTCAAAATCAATGCAGATGGTTTTGTGTTTTAATACTGTGTGTCTGAACCAATATTATCAGGAAAACCTGTCTAAATTCCCTTAAACGATTATAATAATTAGTTATTTTAATTGATGTTCTCTAAAAGTATTAAATTCATGAGTGAAAACTTTAGCAAAAAAATTACTAAAAATATGTTTCGTAAATTTAATTGTATTAGTCTGCTTAAATTTTCAAAATGTATTACTTCCATATCTTTTTAAATATTTCTTTAAATTTTTTAAAGTACATTGAATTTTTACAAAAGTCACGTAATAATGGTGTTCTGTCCGTTTACGGTATGATTAAACTTGATAAGAAGAAGAAAAGTCATTGCCTCAAAGAGAATGATCTTGTATATGATGAGCACTACGAAACTGACTTTACGATTACAAATTACTTTTTAAGGTCAAACAACCAAAAAAATTATGTTCATGTGCAAAAATATCTGAATTATTGAAAACCGACGTCAAATAAATAATGTTTAATATGTCTTTATAATTTGGAATCTTAAGTAATAGTTATTAATTCACGACATGAAATTTAATTTGTAATTTTTTTTTTACCATATCTATACATATATATTTATGTATGAGAGTCAATAATATAAATTCAAAAGTAGGTAACTATTCAAAAAAATAAACGAAACTGATTATTCTTTTTTTTTTTTTTTTTTGAAGTTTCTAAAGCTCTTACTGACACAATGTACAAAATAATAATAACAATAAAAGTAATATCTGATAGTTTCAAGACAGAAAATGTTTTTTTTATTCCTATATACGAGTATTTTCAATATTTTAATTACTGAAAAACAACTGATGAGAAAAAAATTTCTCCCAATTTTGCATCTAAAATATTTATTGGTTTATTTTTGTACATATAAGGTCGTCGAATTCCACTAGAGTATTCTTCTATTCCGATGCCCGCTAGTTATTCCCTTCTGTTATATATTATTAATTCAGCTAGTTGGAATATATTAACCATTGAATAGTCCACCAACCGAGATTGGAACAGTAAGATTTCTAAGGGATTTTTAGCATATTGCATTCGATTGTAATCACTCTTGGAGCGTTGCTACATAGTGAGGAATTTTAAAAAGGAAAAAGACTTCTCATTGATATTTTTATCTGAATTTCCTTGTGATTTTATTAAAAAGTTTGTTAAATTTTAGTTTTTAAAATTTTTTAATTAATTTATAGTACATGCAACTCCTCCAAAATTACCTATTTTTCCTATCACATAGCTGTTATTATCAATTTTCTGTCTATTAAAGATAGTTCATTTCTCGCGGATTATCCTTATACTCGTATATATTACATTATTATATATATCTGAATTAATTCAATCACGTTAAGCTAATGCAGAACTGAATTTAGATTTAGAAAAATTTAATATTAGTGAGTACATGTTACGAAAAAACAATTATAGTAAAATAACTAATAATGACGAAAAATCATACTTGAAATTAAAATAGATAATAAATTCGGATTCGACGATTATCAATGATATTTTTATTTTCAATCAGAAATATTTAGCAAGATTTTACTAAATAAGAATATCATAATTTCTTTTAGAAATTAATCGAATCTTTTCAAATATAAACTAGATGCGTATCAAAAATTTTATGGAAATTTCAAGTTCATTTGTAAGGATTTAGCACTGTCGATAATCCCAAATAGTTTTCAATGCTATTAGGATTATAGTTCAGAACTTATTTCAGTCACGTTAATTTTTATATTTAACTTTCATTTTAATCTAGGGAACTGTTTTTGTAATATTTTTAACACGTAAAAACTACATTTTTAGTTTCACTCAATAGAATATTAATTTGTTTCTTCAATAAATCGAAATTGTGACGTAATAAAGATTAAAAAAGTTATTGCATTATAATTATTGTTTCTTGAATGTTATTTTTAGTATAAATACAAAAACTGAAAATTTGAAACTTCACTCAGGATAGAAACGGGGACAAGAAAGGTAAGTAAAAACTTCAAATTTTCAGTTCTGGTTTTTGATTGCGTCTAAATTTCTAATTCTACATTTAATTGCTTCTAAAAGTTATGCTAATGACTATTTTTCATGTAAATAAGGACAGAAAAAATAAAATAAAATAAATTTTAAATAACATAGAGCTGGGATTTCCTTTGCAGGGAGTTTTTTTGCTTAAAAATTAATCATTATTGTTAGATAATGCATATAAGAATTTTAATAATTTATTCATTTTTTACAATTTAAAAAGAAAGTTATATCCATTAAAAATTTTATTTATGTTTTTCACTCTGGATAAAAATAATTATAAACTACACTTATAAATTATAAACTCTCATTCAAGAATTTAATGATCAGTATAAATAAATTTATAATTTTTATGGACATCGATATTCAAAGTCTAATTTTTAAAAATCATGATTATGATTTATAGAGGAGGTACGTATATTTTAGTATTAATTTTGATTTTTCTTGACATATTAAGATAAATATTTAATATTAATTTTTGTATATATTTAACTCATATAAATATACATTATTTACCCTCACTTTACTTAAGAAAATTAAATTCAATGAAAATTAATGAGAAATATATATTTTTTCAGATGTTGATCGTAATATTATTATCTTGTTTTGCATTGGTGCAGTCTAATGGCGTAAGTATTTCATTTGAAGCATTTTAAATTTAGTATAAATTAAATATTTTCGACATATGTCTAATCATGAGGAAAATATTTTCCACATATGTCTAATTATGAGGAAAAATATTTTCCACATATGTCTAATATATTTTTTCAATTTACCTCCCTTTATTAATTTTTATATTATATCTTTATCTTGACGCCTATACTTTAAAAGAAGTTAATATAATATCCAATTTTATTTTATTTTTAATACGTAATATATTAAAAATAATTCTATAAGAAAATTATATATTTTACATATGATGATAAACATTGCTCATAAATCAATGATCTTGGCTTGCAGATCAATCTTAGAAATTACATTAAAAAAATAGAATAATAAATTATTTTACTATTTTTAAAACATTAATAATTTATACAGAAAAAAACCAATTTCTTACATGTAAATAAACATAGATTAATCAGTTTTTTATTTCCTTATTTTGTATAGCAAAATTTTAAAAAAAAAGTAATTCACATCAAACGTTTTTATGCAACATAAATTTCTAAAGAATTTCTAATGTTCTGAATGAAAAACTAACTGACAAAAAAAAAATGTTTTGCAGAATACTGAACCGTACAAGTTCGGCTATTCCATTAAAGACAAATACAGTGAGCAGCATAGAGAAGAACATAGCACTGGTGCTGGTGGTGTAAAGGGAAGCTACGGTTACATTGATGCCAAAGAGTCTACCGCAAGGTCGACTATGTCGCTGACAAAAGACGGATTCAGAGCTAAAATTAAGACCAACGAACCCGGAACCGCCAACCAAGACCCCGCTGATGTCAAAGTACATAAAAAGGAAAAGGATAACTACAAAAATGCAGAATATGAAAAACAAACTGATGGATACAAGTATGGAGGATATGAAAATCAAATGAGCGGATATAAATATGGAGGTTATAATCGTGACAAGAAGAGTTATGGAGATTATTCACAAAAGACAAGGAGGCTATGGGGACAATAAGAAGTATGGTGATGATTACAAAAACAGGGATCCTATGGAAACCAGAAGAAGTATGGTGATAATTACAAAAATCAAGGAGGCTATGGGGATAATAAGAAGTATGGTGATGATTATAATAAACAAGGATCCTATGGAGACCAGAAGAAGTATGGTGATAATTACAAAAATCAAGGAGGCTATGGGGACCAGAAGAAGTATGGTGATGATTATAATAAACAAGGATCCTATGGAGACCAGAAGAAGTATGGTGATGATTATAAAAATCAAGGAGGCTATGGAGACCAGAAGAAGTATGGTGATAATTATAAAAATCAAGGAGGCTATGGGGACCAGAAGAAGTATGGGGATGATTATCAGAAACAAGGAAACTATGGAGACCAGAAGAAGTATGGTGATGATTATAAAAAACAAGGAGGCTATGGGGACCAGAAGAAGTATGGTGATGATTATCAGAAGCAAGGAGGCTATGGAGACCAGAAGAAGTATGGTGATGATTATCAGAAACAAGGAGGCTATGGAGACCAGAAAAAGTATGGTGATGATTATAAAAAACAAGGAGGCTATGGGGACCAGAAAAAGTATGGTAATAATTACAAAAATCAAGGAGGCTATGGGGACAATAAGCAGTATGGTGATGATTATAATACACAAGGAGGCTATGGAAGCTATAGTAATTATAGAGATTATTCGAAAAATCAAGAAGGTTATGGTGATTACAGTAATTATGGAATGGAATATAAAAATCAAGGAGGCTATGGTAACAGCCAGAATTATTATGGCTCAAATCAAAATGGTTATTATAGTAACAGAAATTATAGAGATTATTCGAAAAATCAAGAAAATAATGGTGGTTACATGAATTATAATTATTCCAAAAACCAGGGAGACTATGATAGCTACAAGAATTATGGAGATGATTCGAAAAAACAAGGAAGTTATGGTGGCTACAATAATTACCGGTATAATTCAAACCAACAAGGTGGATATGGTGGCTACAGCAACTATCAAAATCTTTAGATGAAAGTCTTAGTTAAGGCATTTAAAAAACCTAATTGGTTTATTATTTATTTTGAATAACGATTGATTGGACTTGGATGGACTTATTGATTGAATATTTATAACTGTTTGAAAAATATCAATAAGCCTTATTTAGCTTCTATTTTTAACATTAGAATGATGTAAAATTTCAGATTTCTAGCGTCAAAAATATTTTTATCATTTATTTGTGTCTTTCTTGTAGTTTCGCTTTTTCGTTAATGTACCACAAATTCATTGCTTCTCTAAGAGTGATTGCACTTTTCAGAATTTGAATATATTTTGTAAAACTTCACTATTTCTAAGCTGTTTTCTGATTTTATAAAAGTCAAAATAAATTGCATTTGACATAAATTTGCCTAAGTTTTTTATTTGAAAACTGAGTAATATTTTCACTTAATATTTATTCATTCGAATATTTAGAATTTTAAAAATATAAAAAATTTGTTTTTGTTGTTACACATAAATTTGATCGTTTTATAAACTCTTAAAAAAAACAAAATTTTTATTAAGAAAAAACAAAATTTCTGTTTTCGATAAAAATCTTTAAATGTAGTATTAAGCAATAAATTTTTAAAAACGGAAATTATGAATTAAAATAAATACCAAAGCAATTAATTGTTTAATTACAACATATAACCTTTCAGGACAACCATGAAAAACTAAATATGAGCTTTGTTATCCTTGCTATAGATTTAATAAACTTAAAAATAAACGATATAAACTCATTGATAAGGATTTAATCCATGGCTTTACACACTTAGAAAGACTTGGATAAAGTGTTATAAGGTGTAAAGATTTACTTAAGGAAATTGTTTAATTTAATGAGAAATTGAAATTTTTCCAATTAGGTTGAACGATATTCAAAGGTAAAATTTATTCCAAGATATGAGCTGGGAATGATGGAAAAACAGTTTGAAACACAACAAAAATTAAACATTTTGATAATTATGCTCATATTTGAGAAATTTATGGAAACTGATCATAAAACAATGTCTTTGTATAAGATGAATAAGTATTTGTGAACTTAAACTTTTGTTCGAATTGCCTATAAAATGTTGGGTGACATTATTTATAGCTTAAAGAGTACAAAATAGGACAATAATAGTTTTCTTTTTCAATATTGAATTGTTTGTTGGCATAGATAATTTTTACTCTTTCTCTCCTAATATTTCAAGTTTATTCTAGAATTTGAGAAATATAATTGCCAATTAAGTCGATAACATCATTGATTAAATTATTTTTCATTAAAGCACGATTTTTGCTGTTTTAACTGGATGGTAGTAACGTATGTCTAAATATGGGTTAAGAAGAACATTATACCTCCAAAAATTAAGATTTTTTTTTTTTTTTTTTATACAATTTTGTTTCAGAAATTTTTTCTACTAAAATAGAAAATATGCCTAAATTACAATTATAATACATAAGTTTAATTCTGTTTTATTATATTTGTTAAAAAAATAATAGTAAAAATTTAGCAATCTCAGATGAACTTTGGAATGAGACAGCCAAGTCATTGACAATTAGGTCATTAGGAAACGAGCTCTAAAATACTTGGCAACAATACAGTCCAAGTCGTTTAGTGCAGAACATTCATCCAGTTGGGCCGCAGTCATGGCAAGTCCAGAAATACATAAAACACAATTAGAGGAATTATTCAAATTAAAATGAAATAAATAGGCAATAAGACAATAATGTTCGTTTCAAACTCTGTACATGATCACAGCTGCAGCAATGGATGAATCCGGGATACCAGGCACACTTCAGGACTTACCTCCAACAGCTTGGAAAGTCACACGTCGAACTGTTTGTCTGAAAATTATCTTTAATTAAGAGAATGCAAATTAACAGAATGCAAGGTCAGGTATCTACAAGAACTTTGAACGATACCAGTTTCCTTTTGCCAACAATACGCCATCTCGTTACCCGAAAACCACAATGGGAAAGTAGCTGATGGAGAGCAATTCTTCAAGCAGTCCTCTTATCTTGCTGGTTCGTTGACAATACAGTGATAAAGATTTAAAATATTATTGCTCTTTCAAGAGGAGTTAGACGAACGACAAATTGTTAGAAGGCTACATGAATAGCTTCGAGTTTTCCATCGAAGTGAGTTGAAAATGATTCTACATGTTGATAAAAGGAAAAAGTGTCACTAAAAAGAATCACAAAAATAATCCTCTGATTCATCAACAGATTTTTTTGAGACCACCATAACATAAACTCCCTGACTATATTCTCCAGGACTAAATGCAATATAACATTTATGGAAAACTTTAAGCAGTTTCAGCATTTATTAACTTTACAAAAGTATCTCATGGACAATCATTGAGAAGTATTTATCGTGTTTTTGTGAAAATGTTCTAACATTCTTGAAGGAATAAATAATGTTCATAATATAATCAAAATGTTTTATTCTGCAATAAAAACAATGGTAGATAGCATGCAATTATATAATCCTGCTAATTTATTATGCAAGAGAAACAATAAAACATTTGCATAAACTTTCTTTGACAGCGATTCCAAAATTTTGTAATGTTTAAAGGGTGTCTCATACATTTGAAGAATGTTGTGTTTCGCTTATTTTTATTTATTTGTTTATTAATGTTCATTTTTAATATAACTCCCAATTACAGAAATTAATTCAAATATCAAGATCAAACTCACTACATATCTGTATTAAGGTAAAAATCAAGATATTAGAATAAATGTACGAATATTTTAAAGAAAAGGTTATTTTTAAATCAATGTCAAAAAATACTATTTGAAATAGAAGTATTTAGAACTTGATTGTTTCTGGAAATATCATTCGATTATTATCTCTTATTTTGATCCTAATGCCTTGCTAATGAATCAAGATATTGATCAAAACTTGCAAAAGATTAAATTTTATTTCTAAATATATTATCCTGATTTAATGCCAAATGATCTGCGCTATTGTAAAATTATATAATCCAAT
Source organism: Caerostris extrusa (assembly GCA_021605095.1). Taxonomy (NCBI): domain Eukaryota; kingdom Metazoa; phylum Arthropoda; class Arachnida; order Araneae; family Araneidae; genus Caerostris; species Caerostris extrusa. Next base: position 97,742 of record BPLR01014581.1, read on the forward strand.
AATATTAGTTAAGTTTTCATTTATGTACTATATGTTTTTCAAGGTAGAAAATGTGAAATAATTTTTTTTAATTGCATTAATAAATTAATGCATAAAGTCTTATTTCTCATCAACACAATTATCTTTGTTAATATTGTGTTCTTAATAAAGAAGAGACAATTTCTTACTTATGATCTATTAAAACTTAAAATCAATTTAATATATATTTTTTTCCCAGGAATGATAATTGTAGTTATAAGTAGGATTAAATTGTCCTTTTACGGAATCAATAAATACAGTGGGTAAAAAAGTATTGGCAATTGCCTTAATTTATTCATATTGACAAATAAATAAAAAAGTTATTCAATTTTAGCTGTCGTAATTAAATACAAGATATCTTAGATATATAAAAATAGTAAAAATTTTATTTTAATTTGCATTTTCTACGATTTTTTCTTTCAAAAACTAAAATTTGCATGTCAAAAAAAAAAATATTGGCAAAGTTTTAACTGCTATGCAAATTTTGCTACATTGAAGTCACGTGTTTCTACTGATAAGAAACTCTACCGGTATAAAGTCTGCAAAACTACTCCAAAAGTGTTTATACATTATTTTGCGATAACTGAAGTAAAATGACTTCGAAATCGAAGGAGTTGGACGTTAGTGTTAAAAACACGATTATTAGGCTCAGAAATGAAGGTTTAACTTATCGTACTATAGGAGTGCAGTTCAATATAAGTTTATTTACTGTCAGAAGTGTTGTAAAAAGTTCAAGGAAACAGGATCAACGGAAAATAAGACTGGAAGTGGACGACTTCGAATATTTTCTACAAGAGAAGAACGTGTCATTATTAACAAGGTTAAGAAAAACCCTAAAATAAGTGCACCCCAGATAGCTAGAGATGTTGCTTTCCCTTCAAAAGACTTTCAGCGTACAGACTGTACGGAATGTTTTACACGAGAGAAGTTATCATGGAAGGGCAGCTAGAAAGAAACCATTCATCTCGGAAATAAATAGGAGAAAGAGGTTAGATTTCGCAAAATCCCACGTTGATTTATCTGAAGAGTTTTGGAATACAGTTATTTTTCCGACGAATCCAAGTTTAACATTTTCGGCAGTGATGGACGACGATATGTGTGGAGGAGACCAAATACTGAATTGGAAAAGCAACATTTAGCTGCTACTGTAAAACATGGTGGAGGCAGCGTCTTAGTTTGGGGCTATATGGCAACTAATGGAATTGGCAACCTGCATTTTATTGACGGTATTATGACAGCACATACATACATTGACATATTGCGCCATAACTTAAAAAAAAAATCAGTGCCCAAAATCTTGGCTTGGGAACATCATTCGTTTTTCAACAAGAATGACTCCAAGCATACAGCGAATCTCACCCGTGAATGGCTACTCTAGAATGTTCCTCGCCAATTAAAAACCCCACCTCAATCGTCTGACATCAATCCAATTGAAAATTTATGGCACCTACTGGATCTAGAAATCAAGAAACATAAAAATTTCAAGTAAAGACGACCTCAAACGCTTACTCTTGCAAGAGTGGCGCAAAATTCCCCCAGTACAACAAAAACCTTAGTTTCCTCTATGAGAAACAGATTACAAGCTGTTATAGATGCAGAAGGTATGCATTCAAAGTACTAAACATATACTGATTTTGTTTTCGCTCATAATTTTGTCAATTTCATAATTTTGCCAATACTTTTTTTATCATGTAAATTTTGGATTTTCTCGTAGATTTTGACTAAAAAAATATTTAAATGAAAATTTCGTTATATTTGTTTGTCTTTTCTCCTTCTGTAATCACTATGTTAAAATAAAATTTGTAAACATACTTTGTTAGCAAATATGATCATTTATAGGCAATTGCCAATACTTTTTTATCCACTGTATATCAAAGCTTTCAGAAGATCAAATTTCACATCTAAAAATATAATCCTCATTACTGTGCTAGATGCATTGTGCTATTGTAAAAGCTTATACAATCAAATTAATTCATGCATATTTTTTTAAGATAGAAAATTATAAATTTTTATTTTAATTGTATTGATAACTTAACACAAAAAGTATATTTCTTAATGGAATTCTTATCCGTATTAATACCATTTTCTTTCAGTTTAGAGAGCGTTGACTGCATTTTAATTATTATTTTAAGTAATTCAGTAGATAATAATAGTAAAAAAAAAAAAATTTATAGTTTTCCTTTTTCTTCAATGTAAACTGTTACTTTGCCAATGTTGAGAATTTTGTATTTTTAAAATCATATTTAAGATATTCTGTTTAATACTGTCCTTTTTTACATCTAAAGAAACCATTTTCTTTGAGTTATCCTATAATTTTTCTTACAAATATTATTTCAATTTAGTATTACGACATTATAGTTTTATCCTCCCTATATGAGTATTGTATACAATACTATCAATAAAAGTTATAACTGTTACTAAGAAGGATTCTTTAAAAACATTAATTTTCACATATAAGCTTTATGCATTCAGTGATTTTCCTGTAGTTTGAAAATTATTTCGTTATTTAAATCGTAATTCATAGTACTGTATTTTTAAATAAAAAATTATAATATATAAATTATAAATAAATGAGACATTAAAATTTGTGAATTATAAGTCTTTCCGTTTCGTTTTTAGGACATTGCGAAGGAGACATTCTTTTCACGAATCATAAATTTTCATAGGATAAAGTAATCATCGTAAAGATTATAATTAATTTTTCAATTCCTCCTATTAGCTCACACTCTCCCTATATATATCTTGTTCAAAGTTTCAATCGTTCATAAAATACTTTTTATTCATCCATCAAGTTCAAATCCATTTTTTTGAACTTGTAGTGGATGACACTTGACGTTAATACAGTTTTTTCAAAATATTAATCAATTCATTAATTTTAATTAATTAATTTTAGTTTTTTTAGATTTAAGTTGCATATATGTATCAATAGATGGCGCCAGATAAAGTTAAAAAAAAGAATGAAAATTATTTATAAAGGACTTTCTGCAACACAATGAAAAAAAAGTATGAATTGACATACATTTTTTTTTTTTTTATATTACTTGTTGTTAATATTCTCATGATTAGCTATGTAGAAGTGTGTCCGTTTCCTGCAATGTTTATGTTACTTTTAAAACGATGAATTTATTTTAAAGAAAACGGATATGGATGTAATACAAATATTGTGTCATACCAGATTGACATTACTAATAAGTTCAACAATAGAATTCGCGATGATTAGCAGTCTAGTTTCGTTTTCTGTCATTAAGGACAAATTATTTATTCACAGGTCATAAATTTTGATTGTATAATGGGATTAGTCATAAGGATTATGATAGAACACTGGGTGTGAAATGTAAAACAGGGACTACATATATAAAAATATTTTAAACTATTCAAATAGATAATGGATTTTTAAATTGTTAATTATAATTATATTTTTTTTTATATTGTTTCCTATAACAGAAACTGAAGCATTTACATATATATTTAAGTTTGCAAATACCACCTACAACCAAATAAATTAAATGAAGCTTTATAAAACATCTATAAAAATATGATAATAAAAAATTTTAAATTTAATTTCCAAAAAAAAAAATATATATATAAAAATAATGTTTTAATTATTTTTAAATCTTTAGGGCTTAAAAAAAATTTATTGTTCAATTTAATTTAATGAAAACGTTAATCCATATAGAGAGTGCTTTATCACGACAGATACTGTTCCACCAGCCATTCAGATAAACATTCAATAGAAAGGTGAAAATTTTTATATATTTATAAATATATTATTCTTATTATTTAATGATTCTTAATACGTTTAGTAAATTTATATTTTCAATTTGCAATCCATTAAAGAAAACTTTAATACTAGTCAGGCATATTCGTGCTCATTACAATTTTAAAAAAAAAATATTATTTGTGTGATATTTATATTTATTTTCCAGCTATTAGCTCACACTCTCCCTACATATATCTTGTTAAAATTTTCAATCGTTCGTAAAATACTTTTTATTCATCCATTCAAGTTCAAATACATTTTGTTTGAACTTTAGTGACATGATGTGAATACAGTTTTCCAAATAGTTCATTCATTAAATTAATTAATTTTAGTTTTTTTTTAGATTTAAGTTGCATATATCTACCTATAGAAAGAAAAAACTTAAAAACTGAATGGCAATTATTTATCAAAGGACTTTTTAAAATAGAAAAAAAATTATTCACTGAAATTTATTTTTTTTATTACTTGTTCTTTAAAAAATGTGTTAAATTTTAGTTATTAAAAATTTAAATTAATTTATCTTAATACAACTTCTCCGAATTTCTTTTCCTATCCCTTCCTATTTTTATCCCATGATTTTACTAAATGAAAATTACATAATTTTTTTAGAAATTAATCGAATCTTTTCAAAATAAACTAGATGTGTATCAAAAATCTAATGAAAATTTAAAGTTCATTTGTAAGGATTTAACACTGCCGGCAATCCCAGATAGTTTTAAATGCTATTTGGATTATGGTTCAGAAATTATTTCAGTCACGTTAACTTTTTTAACTTTCATTTTAATCAAGAAAAATATTTTTATCTTCATTACATTAATATTTTTAACGCATAAAAAAATGCGTTTTTAAGTTTAACTCAATGGAATATTAATTTTTTCTTCAATAAATCGAAATTGTGATGTAATAAAAGCTTAAAAGTCATTGCATTATAATTACTGTTTCTTGGAATGTTATTTTTAGTATAAATACAAAAACTGAAAATTTGAAACTCACTCAGGATAGAAACGGGAGACAAGAAAGGTAAGTAAAAACTTTCAATTTTCAGTTCTGGATTTGATTGTGTCTAAATTTCTAATTCAGCATTTAATTGCTTCTAAAAATTATGCTAAGGATATTTTTCATGTAAATAGGGACAGTAAAAAATAAAAATAAAAATAAATTTTAAATAATATAGAGATGTCATTTTCTTTTACTGCGAATATATATAATATATATTTTTTTGCTTAAAATATGAATCAGTATTGTTAGATAATGCTACAAGAACTTTAATAAACTATTCCTTTTTTCACTTTAATAAGAAAGTTATTTTCTTTGAATTTAATTTATGTTTTCATTCTTGATCAAAATAATTATAAACTACACTCATAAACTATAAACTTTCATTCAAGAAATTAATGATAAGTATAAATAAATTTATATTTTTATAGATATCGAATTTAGAGTCATAATTTAATATAAATTATGATTATGATTTATATACAAGATTATGATTTATACATATATGCATAATTATGATAAATATATGTATGATTATAATTTATACATATATTTTACTATTAATTTTGATTTTTCTTGAGATATTAAGAAATATATTCATTTTTGTATTATATTTATATTTTACTCACATAAATATACATTAATTAACCTCTTTTTTCTTAAGACAATTAAATTCGATAAAAATTAATGAGAAATAACTACTAATGTAATATTTTTTTCAGATGTTGATCGTAATACTATTATCTTGTTTTGCATTGGTACAATCTAATGGCGTAAGTATTTCGTTTTTTATTAAAAGTATTTTAAATTTTGTATAAATTATATATTTTCCACATAATGTCTAACATTACAAAAAAAATATATATTTTTTACATCCCTTTGTTATTCTTTATATTATATCTTTATTTTGATGCCTTTACTTCAAAAAGAAATTAATATAATATAAATATTAATCTAGGATTTTTAAATCATATCTTTATTAAAATATCTCTATAATAACATTATATATTTTATATATGATGATAAATACTGTTCATAAAACAATACTATTGGCCTGCAGATAAATTTTAAAAGTACGTTAAAAATAGAAGAACAACTTATTTTACTGACATTGATTTATAATTTTCATTGATAATTTGATAATTAAACATTGATTGATAATTTTTTATTTCCTTATTTTATATAGTAAAATTTAAAAAAAATTAATTTACATCAAGTATTTTTATGCAGTATAAATTTCTAATGTATATTCTGAATGAAAAACTAACTCTGACAAAAAAAAAATGTTCTGCAGAATGCTGAACCGTACAAGTTCGGCTATTCCATTAAAGACAAATACAGTGAGCAGCATAGAGAAGAACATAGCACTGGTGCTGGTGGTGTAAAAGGAAGCTACGGTTACATTGATGCCAAAGGAGTCTATCGCAAGGTCGACTATGTCGCTGACAAAGACGGATTCAGAGCTAAAATTAAGACCAACGAACCTGGAACCGCCAACCAGGACCCCGCTGATGTCAAAGTACATAAAAATGAAAAGGATCAATACAAAAATGCAGAATATGAAAAACAAACTGATGGATACAAGTACGGAGGATATGAAAATCAAATGATAGGATATAAATATGGAGGTTATAATCGTAACAAGAAGAGTTATGGAGATTATTCAAAAGACAAGAAGGCTATGGCGACAATAAGAAGTATGGTGATGACTATAAGAAACAAGGAGGCTATGGGGATAATAAGAAGTATGGTGATGACTATAAGAAACAAGGAGGCTATGGGGATAATAAGAAGTATGGTGATGATTATAATAAACAAGGATCCTATGGAGACCAGAAGAAGTATGGTGATAATTACCAAAATCAAGGAGGCTATGGAGACCAGAAGAAATATGGTGATGACTATAAGAAACAAGGAGGCTATGGGGATAATAAGAAGTATGGTGATGATTATAATAAACAAGGATCCTATGGAGACCAGAAGAAGTATGGAGATAATTACCAAAATCAAGGAGGCTATGGAGACCAGAAGAAATATGGTGATGACTATAAGAAGCAAGGAGGCTATGGGGTATGGTGATGATTATAATAAACAAGGATCCTATGGAGACCCAAAATCAAGGAGGCTATGGAGACCAGAAGAAATATGGTGATGACTATAAGAAACAAGGAGGCTATGGGGATAATAAGAAGTATGGTGATGATTATAATAAACAAGGATCCTATGGAGACCAGAAGAAGTATGGAGATAATTACCAAAATCAAGGAGGCTATAGAGAGCAGAAGAAGTATGGTGATAATTACAAAAATCAAGGAGGCTATGAGAGAAGAAGTATGATGATAATTACAAGATGGGAGGCTATGGGGACCAGAAGAAGTATGGTGATAATTACAATAATCAAGGAGGGTATGGGGACAATAAGCAGTATGGTGATGATTATAATACGCAAGGAGGCTATGGGAGCTATAGTAATTATAGAGATTATTCGAAAAATCAAGAAGGTTATGGTGGTTTCAGTAATTATGGAATGATTATAAAAATCAAGGAGGCTATGGTAACAGCCAGAATTATTATGGCTCAAATCAAAATGGTTATTATAGTAACAGAAATTATAGAGATTATTCGAAAAATCAAGAAAATTATAGTGGTTACATGAATTATAATTATTCCAAAAACCAGGGAAACTATGATAGCTACAAGAATTATGGAGATGATTCGAAAAAACAAGGAAGTTATGGTGGCTACAATAATTACCGGTATAATTCAAACCAACAAGGTGGCTATGGTGGCTACAGCAACTATCGAAATCTTTAAATCAAAGTCTTAGTTAAGGTAGTTAGTAAAATTAATTGGTTTAATATTGATTTTGAATAAGGATTGATTTTACTTGGATGGACTTATTGATTGAATACTTATAACTGTTTGAAAAGTATCAATATGACTTATTTAGCTTCTATTTGTAATATTAGAATGATGTATAATTTCAGATTTCTACCATCAAAAATATCTTTATAACTTATGTGTGTCTTTCTTGTAATTTCGATTTCATTAATTTACTACAAATTCATTGCTTCTTAGCTGCGAATGCAGTTTTCAAAATTTGAATGTATGTTTTTTTTAAATTTCAAGACTTCCAAATTGTTTTCTAAATGTATAAATGTCAAAATAAATTGCATTTTCTATTTATTTGATTATGTTTTTAATTTGAAAACTGAGAAATAATTTCAGTCAATATATTTATTGATTCGAATATTTTGAATTTTTAAAATATAAAAGTTGTGCTTTTGTTACACATAAATTTGATCTTTTTATAAATTCTTAAAAGAAAATAATATTTGTTTGATGAAAAAAGAATTTTTGTTTTGGGTAAAAAGTTTTAAAAGTAGTAAATCAAAATAAATTTTAAAAATGGAAATTATGATAAAAATGAATACCAAAACAATTAATTGTTTAATTACAACATACAACCTTCCAAGACAACCATGGAAACTAATTATTCGCTTTGTTTTGAATGCTATAAATTTATAAAATAAACTTAAAACTATAAAAAAAAAAAAAGAACTACATAAACTTATCGACAATGATTTGATCCATGGCTTGACATACTTAGAAATACTTGAATAAAGTCTTAGTAAAAGCAGCTGCACGGGATGAATCCCTAAATACAGTGAGGTCCACAAAGCACCCTTTAGGACTTATTTCCAGCAGTTTGTAAAATAACACGACGAAACGATTGTCTGAAAATTGATTTAATTTCTAATTTAGCAGAATGTTCTGTACTCTAAAAACCACTATGGGAAGGTAAAATAACACGACGAAACGATTGTCTGAAAATTGATTTAATTTCTAATTTAGAAGTCTTTCTTAAAAACCACTATGGGAAGGTACCTGGAAAGCAATTCTTTAAAGTCTTCTTCAGGAGCTTCCCAGCATCACTGTACGTAGGAACTCCTATGCTCCCTAGTTCCTTTGACGGGTTGGAGATGGAATCTAAAAATATTACTTTTTTTTTCAAGAGAGGTTAGAAGAACTGTGGTTAGAGGCTACATGAATAGCTTCAAGTTGTCCATCGAAGTGAGTTGAAAAATAATTCAACTTGTAGATAGTAAGTGAAAAGAGCACAAAAAACAAAAATCCCCTGATTCATCAACAGAGGTTTTTGAGATCAAACATAAAATGCATCACTAAAATATTATTATCATTATTATTACTAAAATTTCTTCACATTTATTCATTTTAAAAAAAATAACTTAAAGTAAATGCAAGTGTCCATAGGCAATGAATAACACTCACCTCCTTCTCAATCTTTTGAATATTAAAAAACATCGATTTAAATGTCTGTAAAGCAACATGGAAAAACTATTTCCAACTACACTCATGCCCATAAATTAAGGATAATTCAGAATCACACAGAAATTGAACTCTAAAATAAAATTTCACCTGTAGAATTATCACACACATCTTGAAGAAGAATATGCAAATTACAGGAAACCACCAAATGGCGCGGGATAGTACGTCACAATGACGAGAGTGTAAGAGAGGGGTATATAAGGAATGGTGGCAAAGAAGTAAAATTGTTCACAAGCGTTTTTAAAGCCTTTCAGTGCAATAACCGCATAGTTATGGCACAAAGAAAAGCATTTGAATGATTTTTTAAGTGGTAGAATTATCGGACGACTGGAATGTGGACGTACTCCAGCTGGAAGTATCCGAGGAACATGGAATCGCTTAGAGTGTCATCTCCAGGCTTTGGCAACGATTCCAAGATGATGGTAATGTGAGTAGATGTTACAGCACAGGTCGCCCCCGAGTTAAAACGCCGAATGAGGACCGGTATTTAGCAGTTACTGCCAAAAAGAAACAGACGGAGCACAGCATCAGACCTCGTCAGCTGTCTTCAGCTACCGGTACGACAGTTTCAAGGCAGACCGTGTACAGACGCTTAGGGCACATTGGTCTATATGCTCGTAGGCCTATCAGATGTGCTCCACTTACCGCAAATCACTGTCGCCTGCGATTAACCTGAGTAGAGAGCATGCATTGTTACCGCAACAGTGGTCTTGTGTGATGTTTTCCGACGAGTCCAGGTTTAGTTTGCAGTCTCATTCTCGCCGGACTTTCATATGGAGAGCGCCAGGTACCCGTTACCACCAAGAGAACACCATTGAACGACACCGTTACGGTGGTGCAGGATGGCTCGTTTGGGGAGGAATTATTCTTTTTCAGAATGACCTGCATGTTCAGAGTGTAACGATGACAGGCCACATCTATCGATATGTCTTTCTGGAACAACATGTACGTTTGTTTCGGGGCGCCATGGGGGCTGAATTTCTGTTTATGGATGACAACGCCCTGTCCTCACCGTGCAAACATTGTCGACGAATGCCTTCAATTGAGGATATCACCCGTATGGATTGGCCAGCATACTCACCGGGCTTGAATCCAATAGAGCATGTGTGGGATATGCTTGGCCGACGAATTGCAGCCCGTCAACCCCTCCCACCTGTCAACCGGAACTTCGGAAGGGCATTGCTTGATGAGTGGTGTAATATTCCCCAAGATCAGATTGATAATTTGATACTCAGCATGCCTAGGCGTTGTAAGGCCTGTATTGCATCGTCCGGAAGAGACATACTCCATATTAACCATCATATTAACCATGTTATACTGTTTTTTGTAAATAGGTTCTTTTTTGAAATTTGCTCCAGGGAGTAAAAATCGCAATTTTTTATTAATTATGTCAAACATATAGCATCTTTTGCTCTTTACCTTTTTGTTTAATAAATAGACTTTGCAAATAAGTCAAATTTGTTTTGCTTTGTCTCTTTCTTTGCCTGAACTTCATTATCCTTAATTTATGGACATGAGTGTATATGACATCAGGAGTAAATTAATGTTTACTTTAAAATAATAAAAATATCCCTAAATAATAGATTCAACTCGGAATTAAAAAATATTTTTTTCACTCGCAACGTTTTGAAAAGATTCAAATATAAGATGCAAGTATATTAATTTCCATTTAAGGTATTCATTTTAAAATTATTGAAGAAAGTATATTTCAATTATTAAATGAATGACGCTTACGTAAAAATTTGATTTATACGTAAGGGTAAGTATTTTTAAAGATATTCAATGCAAATTGTGTTTATAGTTTATATATTCTTTTTAGACTATATATCGCAATATCGTTGAAAATATTTATTTTCCTCTAATCAAATTTCTAGATCACTTTGTCTGTTTCATCCTTGTCTCATTAAATTCACCATTTTTTTACACAAATTTTAATTTTTTTTAGAAAATGAACACAGCGATCTAGGATTACATTTGTAAAATTCAGAGTGATTGGTTACAAATATCTGCTCAAATATTCAATTAATATTTATCAAAGTTTGGAAAAAGGAAATTGATTCAAAATATTTACAATGGCATGTAATTCTGACCTCAGCACTCTCCAGATCTAAATCCAGTCTAACAATTATGGAACTTTTAGGTTTAAAAAAAATTTCACCATTTTTTGACTTTACAAAAATTATGCAGGAATAAATAGTTTTCGTAATATGATCAAAATGTTTTATTCTGTAATAAAACAATGGTAGACAGCATAAAATAATATAATCCAGCTAATTTATTTTGCAAGATAAACAATGAAAAATTTGTTTAAACTTTCTTTGATAGCGTTTCCAAAGTTTTGTAATATTTAAAGTGTGTCTCATACATTTGCCGAATATGTTTCGTTTTTTTATTTATTTATTTATTATGTTTCATTTTTATTTTAACTCGCAATTAGATAATAATTAATTCCAACCTATGGGTCAAATGATAAAAAAGTCATGGAAGCATACTAAAGTTCAAGGTCAAGATATTATACTAAAGTTCAAGGTCAAGATATTATACTAAAGTTCAAGGTCAAGGCATCTGTACTAAAGCTTAAAACCAAGATATGTGTGATAAAAGATTAAATTTAAGTATATTCTGAAGAAATAATTATTTTAAGTAGTTGTCTAAAAATACTATTTAAAAATAGAAGTATTTAGAATGCAATCAAATATTGTGATTAGTATCTGTAAATATCATACAATGATTATCTCCTATTTTGATCATAATACCTTGCTAATGAATCAAGATATTTTTCCATACTTAGAAAAAAGATTAAATTTTATTTCTAAAAAAAATATAACCCTGATTTAATGCCAAATGATCTGTGCTATTATAAAAATTATATAATCAAATAATATTAGTTAAGTTTTCATTTATGTACTATATGTTTTTCCAAGGTAGAAAATGTGAAATAACCTTTTTTAATTGCATTAACAATTTAAGTCTTATTTGTCATTAGCGCAATTATCCTTATTAATAGTGTGTTCTTAATAAAGAAGAAAGAATTTCTTACTTATGATCTATTAAAATTTAAAATCAATTTAAAATATTAATTTTTTTTCACCGGAATGCTAATTGTAGTTATAAGTTAGATTAAATTAATAATTTGTCCTTTTTAAAGAATCAATAAATATCAAAGATTTCAAAAGATCAAATTTCACATCTAAAAATATAATCCTCATTACTGTGCATTGTGCTATTGTAAAGATTATGCAATAAAATTCATTCATGTATATTTTTTAAGATAGAAAATTATAAATTTATTATTTTAATTGTATTGATAACTTAAAGCAAAAAAGCATATTTCTTAATGGAACACTTAACAGCATTAATACCTGTTTTCTTCAGTTTAGAGAGCGTTGACTGCATTTTAATTTACTATTTTAAGTAATTCAGTAGATATTAATAGAAAAAAATTTTTTTACTTTTCTTTTTTTCTTCAAAATGGAAACTTTTATTTTGCCAATGTTGATAATTAAATTTTGTATTTTTAAAATCATATTTAAGATATTCTGTTAATGCTGTCTTTTTTACATTTAAAGAAAGCATTTTATTTGAGTTATTCTATAATTTTTCTTAAAATGTTATACATAATATTTTTAATTTAATATTTGGCATTATATTATAGCCTCCCTCTTATATGAGTATTGTATACACTGCTTTTTCCAATAAAAAGACTGATATTATGAAGCATTCTTTAAAAACCTTAATTTTCACATATAGACTTTATGCAATCTTCAGTGATTTTACTTTAGTTTGAAAATGACTTATTCATTTAAATCATAATTCATTCTGATATATTTCTTAAAAATCATATTGTTTACTTAAATTTTACTACTTTATCCATTGAGAAAACTCTGTTCTTTAGTTATTATATTTTTTTACTAATTTTTTAATGTTACATCTTGCACATTTAACACTTAACATATGTTTGTTTTTCATGGCTATAATCTAGCAAAAGAAATAATTTAAAAATCTTTTTCTGATGTTTATAATACTATTTTTATCTAATTTTTGTGCTAGTACTGTTCAGCACAAATTAATGGCGCATGTATTTCAATTAATGGCGTATGTATGTAATTAATGACGTATGTATTTCATTTAAATTTACTAAAAAAAAAAATACAGTTATTAATTTACATCACAGAAAGTTCTGTAAATAAGCTGCATTAAATATTCATAACACGTTGATTCGTTTATGCTGGTTTGGTTTGTCGCTCTACGATCATTTTTGTACACTTTAGGCTAATTAGACCGGGACCTACAGTTTACGTGGATTCCGAACCGCTAACAAACATTCCACCGCCAATGTTCGAATATGAAGCCTGTGGTTCCAAAGGTCAGAGCGCTAGTCAATTGGCCATCAGGCCGCGTTTACGCCGGTGCAGCACGATAAATACACATGCCGGAAAGTGATTCCGTTGTGCTTGAAGAGTAAAAAGGAATATGCAAAATCCATTGATACCACCCTCTAAGTGTGATTTGCTTACAAAAGCAGTAGCCAACAAGGATAGCTCATCAGGTTTTTCTTTTTTCTCCAGTGGTCAACAAACTTCGTTAATTTATGGGCCAAAATACAAAGAAGCGTAAACGTCTCCCCACATAGGGGAATACAGATCAAGATTGTCACAGTAATTGGCCTCCAACATGGCAAAAAACAAAAACAAAAAGCAGCAATATTTTCATATAAAACAGTTTCACTTTCATTTAAAGAAGCGTTAGTGAAAACTATAATTCTCTAATAATAATGATTGAAAAAAAGATTCCCATGTGAGTTTGTAACTGTTAAAAGAAAAAGCAAAAATAGTTGTTCTCTAGAAGGGAGGGTGAGGAAAATAACAATGAATAGAAAACCCTTTTTGTATACAAAAAAAAAAAAAAAAGCAGACAAAATATAATTTCATTGTTGGACATTTTAAATTATACGCTCGAGCATCAACCATAACCAACAACAGATCTTTATTCCAGTACATTTTATTTGTATCAAAATGCGAGAAAAGAGTGCCAGGAAACTGGAACAGTGCCAAAACACACAAATTGTATTTCTTTCTGTTCCAGTCTCATTTTGTTTTTCAATACATACTTTTATTTCCCGCTTAAAATGAACGAAAGGCTTTACAACATCACAGCCAACTTATTATCTATGACTTTTTGTAACTATTTTGTAACACAGCAGATTGGCGATTTCATAAACAGAGATAACTTAGAAATAATTTTCTGAACTAAAAACGATTTCCCCATATGCATTTCTACCTACATTTTTATAAAAATTTGAGAGGTGAAAAAAGAAGAAATGAAAAAGTTAGTTTGTTTATGACAGCTTTAACAAGACTTATAACAGATAATAAAAAATAAAGGCAATTAAGCAGTTTTGATATAAAACAAAATGCGATTTTCAAAAAAAAACATAAGGGAAGAATGAACAAATTATATTTGATTATACACTCTGATAGTAAAAATTAACTTCCCTTGAGTCTATTCAGGATTTTAATCAATAAATTGAACTAAGAATCTCATAATTTAGCTGAAGTGGCATCGCCAAGTGGACAATGATGAAAGGGGGAAGTAATGTAATATCCACTTCAAATCAGAACAATAGAAAGAGAAGAAAATTGATGACAAGTATCATTCAATAAGACTTCCACAGATAACACATTTAATAAAATGAAATAGTTCCCAGTCAGAAAAGCACAATAACTAGCAAACACAAAACCAGTTATTATGGGATATCTACAGAAAGTGTACAATTTCAGTCCTAAAGCCTTTTTCAATATTTAATATGAATATTTTTAAATAAACTTATGTTTTGTACTGCTAATGAAAGAAGATTAAATGTGTTGTATTTGTCAATACATTTTATAGTTACATTATATATTTTCTTATATCTCAATCACAATGGCAAAAATCTCAGCTCCGTATCATGTCACAAGCCTATCTAAAAGATTGTTTGATAATAACTTATCTAATTGAAAAAAGTAGTTAAATAGTTATTGATTTAATTAAAACGAAGTTAAAAGCTAAGTAATTGGGCAATAGATAATTATTGAAAAAATTATCTTTTCTTAGAGCATGAAAGACAATACGTAG